>MU779389.1:243709-254189 GCA_026770625.1 Nicotiana glauca | reverse complement strand
TACTCCCCTTCTTGTTCTTTACAACTCACTGCATACCAAGCCCTAAAAAATATTCTTTCTGCCTTTACTTTTGTTTTTTCTTAGAAACACAACTTCCATTTCTTTTGCCGAATCTTTTAGGAATGGCAAAAACTTCCGCCTCTACTTATCAGGAGAATGTGACCTCATATTTTTTGCTTCTATCTCAAGCTGAAGTGACAATGCCCCCTCGTGCTGAGGAATATGTTCCAAGATTTTGTACAATGTCTTCCAATTTCAAGGTCGAGAGACCTTCTTCGAAGCCAGGGCGTCGTGAGCCTGTCTCAGTATATTAGCTCGATAACATACGTCAGAAGAGTGAAAACTTATTGTCACTGGGGGGGACAGGGTGCTTGTTGAGATCCCTTCTTGGGAGGAAGATATAACGACATACAAAGCCGATTTTCTCAGTATGTATACTTACCCATTCACCTTAGGGCCGGTGGGCAATCCTCACCCCCAATTGATCCCATGATTCTCGACTTCTGCCTACGGTATCAAGTGACCCTCAGTCAAATTCATCCTTCGTACTGGCGTGTTGTCTCCAAAATCAAATACTATATGCACATGATTGTGGAGATGCTCTTCACCCTCGATCACCTGATCAGGATGTATAGCCCTCGCCTCTTCTGTGGGGGTCTGATCAAGCTCTGCTGCCGAGCTTCGAGGGCCCTCTTTGCCTGCACTGAGGAATTTTGGAATAGGGGTGGATAAGCCTGTTTTTCCGAGTAAAGACTTCAGACATGATCCCGGTGGAAAGGATGCCGTTCCCCGAGAGGGTGAATATGGAACGTAAGTAGATATGTTATCTCGCATTCCCTTGCTTCTTTTTGACTATATTTTTCCAGGCACTTAATTTCTCTTGCTAATGTAGTTGTAACAATTTATCCTGGCACGATCATGGACCAACCAGGTTGTGTCGGCCAGCTGGACTTGATTTGCCCATACGGTGAGCGAGTATGGCGTGCTTTGTCTCAAGCTCGGTGGGAATCTAAGGATCATTGTGAGCCTTTACCCCTGTTGTAGTCGTATTTTTCAACCAAAATCGGCACTGATAGCGCTCTCATTTCCTGTGCATACCTCTTACATTTGTGTAGGTCTGGGGGATGTCCCCTGATGAGGGGAGCATCGCTTGGTAAGGAAGGTGCTTTGATACCCGATGAAGGGAAGAAAAGACAAAGGGATCCGTCGAATGAACCTTCAAAATCCAAGAATATTAAGGCAAAAGAAACTAAGGCCGACCCGGCAGCCCTAACTCCAGAAATAGCAGGGAGTCATCAAGTTGAAGGGGGTGGGGGAAATAACTTCTCGATAGTGTCCGAGTGACGGATAAACCTGGCCAATCCTTGCGCCATAGAGATGGTGGCTTTCGAGCCGGAGTATGGCATCGTCGTGGTCCAACTTTAGAATAGAGAGACCACTAAGGGAGTATCGGGTGATGTCCCGGAACCTGCTGATGGAGAAAATTTCCCTTGGGCTGGGATTCCTTCAGTATGTGGTTCGGAGGAGCCTAGTTTCGGAGCCCTGAATGGACAAGAGATAGTCCTGATTGACGCTGCTGGTGCTGTCATTGAGAGTGATTCCCCTTAGGGAACGAACCTACCCCTTAAAGGAGTGCAAGATATACCGCATGAAGAATATTTCAATGTGGAGCTGCCTATCAAAGGTAGAGCTATGCTCGAAAGGCTTCCAACCATTCCCAAGGGAATCCCCAAGATCGATTCTTCACTTGTCTTCGATAAAATAAGCAGGCTTTATGAGCAAGTAGTTTTTAGGAATCCTATCCATTATTCTAGCCTCTGTCATTCTAGCCTTTTTCTTTCTAACTTGTCTTTTTCACAGCTTTAAGACAATATGCTTTACAGTCAGACTTTAACCCGGTTTCAGGCTGATGTGACCCGTCATGAGCGCGAGAAGGCTCATCTTGCTGAATAGGTTACCTGGTTCCCGTTTGCTATTCTTTGAAAGTTTTCCAGATCCCGGGGTTTTAGCTTCTTGGATCTGATTCCGGTATTTTTAGAAGGAAAGTACCCTACTGAGGGAAGAGCTCCAGACCAGAGACTCCGAAGTCTCCAAACTCAAACAGCATGTGAGAGGGATAACTTCTGAGAGGGATACCCTCCTGGAAAAGATGGCCTTAGTTGGACGTTCGCTTAGTGATGCGAGGGTGGATAGTTAAAAGTATAGAGGTCTCCATTTTGAGTTAGTAGCTGTATTATCCGAGATCCAAACTGAAGCCGAGGCGATAAATATCTTTGCACAGAAAGGATGCCATTGTGACAAGCGTTCAAGCCGGGAGGGCGCTTGAGGAGGCTGAGCGAAAAGTGACTCGATCTGTGAAGCGTGCTTGGTTGGGATCTCAGAGTCAGACTCTTGGGGATACACGCGAGAGATATCAACTTGCCTGCCGAGCTCGAGAGGGTGAAGACCCTAGAAAAGAAGGATGCTGCCTTGTCTACTTTCGGAGGTGCATCGGGTAGTGGCTCAGGAGATGATGAAAATGAAAGCGGAGCCCCCAGAGGGGAAAAGGCTGTTGAAATACCCAAAGTTGTAGTCAGATTCGTTGGGGTGCAACCTTTGGTGGAGCCATCAATGATGTATGTTTGATGACAAATAAGGGTTCTGTTCGGTTCCTTCTTTGTAAGGGTTTTTTCAGGACTTATGAACATTCACCTGCGGGCCATAAAATAGGCTTTTTGTTTCCTATACCTTATTTCCCTTTTGTTTTCTTGAAAATAATATGTGATGTTGTTTGACAGTCGATCCGGAACCCCAGGTTGTTGGTTAGACCTTCGGGTTTTTGCTATTATCGAGCGACCCGCAACAGTCGAAGGTCAGTCCCTAAGAGTTTCTCGTGTCAGACCTGGCTTTCATGCATCCGATTGGCACGACCTTTGATATTAGCGCTGGTGATAGTGACTCGTACGCATTGGGTCGGTATGCCCTTTTAGTAAAATCTAGCATTTGAGCTCTTATGCTTTTGCTCTCAGGCATTTTTATTTAACTATTTTTCTCTCACTCTCCGAGTCGGGTTTTGAATCGAGCTTATTTGACCCTCAGCTTTTAAAATTTCAAACTGGCCCTTAGGCTCTTACTCGTTGGGTCGATACGACCTTTGTGTGGGCTAGCAGTAATGGCTCTTATGCATTGGGTTGATGCGACCTTTTATGTGGGCTGCCGAGAATAGCTCTTATGCCTTGGCTCTTAGGCATTTTCAATTAACTATTTTGGGTTTAGTCTCCGAGTCAGATTTCGACTCGAGCTCATTTGACCCTCAAGTTTTTGGATTTGTATGGGCTGGTGACAATGGGTCTTACGTCTTGGGTTGCAGTGACTTTTTATGTGGGCTGGCGACAATGGCTCTCACACTTTGATCTTAGTCTTATTTAGTTACTATTTTGGGTTCAGTCTCCGAGTCAGGTTTTGACCTGAGCTCATTTGACACTCAAGTTTATGGATGTGTATGGGCTGGCGACAATGGCTCTTACGCCTTGGGTTGATGCGACCTTTTATGTGGGCTGGCAATAATTGCTCCTACGTTTTAGGTCGACGTGACCTTTTATATGCTTTATTTTCCCTTGTTAAGGACTTTTTTAAAATAATATTTGCCTGACTCTTCGACTATTCGATAAAAAACTCGATTACGAGTCGTTATAAGGAGATAATCCAGCACCTCGGGAGGTTTGGCTCGGAGGTTGAGTATCTCGAAGCCTATAATTTGAGTTGACATGTCGAAGCTCTCTTCCCTATGTCGAGGGTAGTCTATTTAACCGATTCTTTTCAAAGTAGATTCGAAGTAATTGAAGGTTTGTGTTTTTGTAGCGATGGTCGGCGACCGGGAGTCGCGTTAATTTGGCTGGTACAGCCTCGTGAATGTAGTCATTTTTGCTTGGCCGGAGCCAATTTTAGTCCCGAGTTAAGTAGTTTCGGTGTCTATATCGAGGGTATGCCTTATAGGGGTCTTACAAGTTCGATATATAGCCTTAACTTTGAGATCGGTCTTACACCTTTAGTTAGGTCTTACAAGTTTTACATGCCTTTGAGGTCTTACAGTTTTGGATACTTGGTACAAGTATGGTTCATACCTTGCTCGAGGTCTTACATATATTTCCACTTGGTATAAGTGTGGTTCATGCCTTACTTGAGGTCTTACAGTTACTGTTGCTGCCTTATGTAGGTCTTATGAGACCGAATCTACCCGCTTGGGGTCTTATGGCGTTGGGGTTTTAATGAGTGGTGATTAGTGACAGTCCCCGAGTCATCGAGGGTATCTTGGCTCTGGATCCATTAACAGAGAACTTAATGTTGCCTCATTGAGAGCTTATAAGTTTGGAGTTTCTGACCTGGACCGTGCAATTTTTGAGATTTGACGCCAGTCCCCGAGTGTTTGGGGTACTTTTGACTTTGAATATGTTTTTTCATTTTGATGTTTTCTTGTTGATGGCTTATGAGTTTGGAGCTCCGACCTGGAGGTCGTTCATGTGTTGATTTGTTGATGCTAGTCCCCGAGTGTTCTAGACGTTTTTCGCAGATGAGTCATTTTTGTGAAAATGCCGAGTTTCTTTTGAAGCGTAAGATGGTTTGACGAAAATTATTCTTAGATTACTTGGTACAAGTATACAGGTTTTTGCTATTAAGGGCTTAGTTGCTCTATATGGGCATAGTTCATTCGACGGTTTGGCCAGGTAAATTATTTTCATATCGAGGTCCCATTTGAGGTATCTTGGCTTTCCGAATAGGTGACATTCCGGGGGGATTCCCCCTAGTATTCGAGGTTGATTGCAAAATAAACATTGAATACTTGTTGAGTCTTCTTAGGTAGCATATAGAAGTTGCCTTGTTAAAAACCTTGCCGGTAAAACCCTTCTAGCAACAAAATCCGGTCGAAGGAAAAGAGTGTAACAAATTCTCGAGGGTGTTTTGGAATTTTCAATCAGACACCCTAGCAGTAATATCATTTTAGCATTGATATGTTCAAGTTGCTTGGAAGTTGCTCGCCCTCCATGGTACCGAGCTTATAAGACCCTTTGTCGACTACTCCGAGGACACGGTACGGTCCTTGCCAGTTTTGGCCTAGCTTTTCTTCATTAGGGTTTCGGGTGTCAAGTGTGACTTTCCTTAGGACTAAGTCCCCAACCCCAAAGTACTGGAGGTTTGTTCTCCTGTTATAATACCTTTTGATTCTTTTCTTTTCGTCGGCCATTCGGACCAGCGAGGCTTCTCATTTTTTATCTAGTAGTTCGAGGGCTGTAGTCATGGCGTCGTTGTTCGAGCTCTCAGTCGTGTGTTGGAATCTGGCGCTTGGCTCCCCGACCTCTATGGGTATCATATCATTGATGCCATACACTGGATAGAATGTTTTTCCCTTGTGCTTGATTGTGAAGTTGTTCGGTATTCCCATAGCATTGCGGGCAACATTTCTCTCCACTTTCCCTTGGTGATTTCTAGCTTCATTTTTAAGTTTTGGATGATTTGGTTGATGGTTTTACTTGTGGACTCGGCCTGGCCGTTTGCACATGGGTGGTAAGGTGTCAACATGATTCTCTTGATTTTGTGATCTTCAAGGAACTATGTTACTTTGCTACCAATGAAATGCCTCCTGTTATCGCATATTATCTCGGAAGGAATCCCGAATCGGCACATAATGTGGCCCCAAATGAAGTTAATGACATCCTTTTCTCTTATCTTCTCGAACAGATGCACTTCCATCTATTTTGCGAAGTCATAAATAAAACAAATTTAGCTTTACCCGGTGCCATTGGTAGAGGCCCAACGATGTCCATTCCTCATTTCATGAATGACCATGGCAATAAGACCTAATGTAGTTGTTCGCCGGGTTGGTGAATGATATGGGAAAATCTCTGGAATTTATTGCACTTTCGGACGAATTCCTTAGTGTCTTTTTCCATGTTGTGCCAGTAGTAGCGTGCCCTGATCACCTTTCGGAATAAGGAATTGGCACCGGAGTGGTTTTCGCAAGTAACCTCTTGAATTTCTCGAAGTACATAATCTGTGTCCCATGGCCCCAAACATACTGCTAGGGGGCCATCAGTAATTATTCTATACAAAGTCTTGTTTTCATCGAGCAAAAACCGAGTTGCTTTGGTTCGCAGGGCCCTTGATTCCTTTGGGTCCACGGGCAATTTTTCGTCTTTCAGATAGTTAATATATTTATTTCTCCAGTCCCATGTAAGGCTAGTGGAATTAATCTCGGCATGACCTTTCTCGACCATTGATTTAGATAGCTGAATAACAGCCTCGGGGAGTAGGCCATCTTCTTCAACAGATGATCCCAGGTTTTCGAGGGCATCGAACTCGCTATTCTGCTCTCGAGGTATGTGGACCAAGGTCCACTCTTTGAAACGCGATAATTTGACTTGGATTTTGTCAAAATATCTTTGCATCCTGTCTTCTCGGACCTCGTAGCTCCCATTCACCTAGTTTACTACCAGGAGTGGATCGTATTTTTCTTCGATGGTCTCAGCTCCCAAGCTTTTGGCCAGTTCTAGACCTGCAATAATAGCATCATTCTCGGCTTCGTTGTTAGTCAATTTTGCTGTTTTTATAGATTGCCTGATCATGATGCCCTTAGGTGGCTTTAGGACTATACCTATTCCGGATCCTCTCACGTTTGTCGTGCCATTAGTGAACAGGGTCCATACGCCCGAAGACGAGCCTAAATTTAGTAAAAGTTCCTTTTCTATCTCGGGCATGAGAAAGGGCGAGAAGTCGGTTACGCAGTCTGCCAAAATTTGGGACTTGATGGCCGTTCGGGGTAGATATTCGATATTGTACCCCCAAGTTTGATGGCCCATTTGGCCAATCGGCCCGATAGTTCGGGTTTATGCAATATTTTTCGGAGGGGATACATCGTTAGAATGCAAATACAGTGGCATTTAATGTAGGGCTTCAATTTTCGCGATGCGCTTATGAACGCAAGAGCTAATTTTTCTAGGTGTGGATACCTAGTTTCCGCATCCCCTTGGGTCCGACTTACATAGTAAACAAGTAATTGTGTAGCTTGCTATTTTTGAACTAGCACGACAGTTATCGCTATCTTAGATACAGCCATGTACAAAGATACAACATTTCATTGTCCTTTGGCGTGTGGAGCAGAGATGGGCTAGTTAGATATCATTTCAACTCCTCTAAGGCGTGTTTGCATTCTGGAGTCCATTCGAAGTTGTTTTTCCTTTTGAGTGAAGAGAAGAAATAATGACTCCTATTGGATGACCTCGATATGAATCTGCCCAAAGCCGCTATCCGTTCTGTCAACCGTTGCATGGCCTTTACATTATTTATCACCGTGATTTCTTCGATGGCCTTAGTTTTGTCGGGGTTAATCTCGATCCCCCTAATTGATACAATAAAGCCTAAGAATTTTCCCGAACCCAATCGAAAGGTACATTTCTCGGGGTTAAGCTTATGTTGTATATTTTGAGGATGTCAAATGTTTCCTGCAAATGAGTCAAATGGTCCTCTGCATGCAGGGACTTAATTAGCATGCCATCAATATAAACTTCCATGGATTTTCCTACTTGATGCTCGAATATTTTATTAACTAGACGCTGGTACACAGCCCCTACGTTTTTCAGCCCGAAGGGCATTACATTGTCACAATAGGTACCATTATTCGTGATGAATGAAGTCTTTTCGCAGTCGTCGGGGTTCATTTGAATTTGATTATAGCCCGAGTAGGAGTCGAGAAAGGTAAGGGTCTCGTGCCCGGCCATAGCATCAATTAGATGATTGATATTAAGCAATGGAAACGAATTCTTGGGACATACCTTATTTAAGTCTTTATAATCTACGCACATTTTTCGATTATTTCCCTTTTTGGGTACCACTAATGTAGATATGTGTTTTTTGACCTCCCCAAGAATTTTCAAATTTTTAGCGTAAATATTTAATTTAGGCCTAATATAGCTATTTCAGCTAATTTTGGCTCTTTTTACTTTATTTTGTTACAAAAAGAAAAAAATTACAAAAAAATGATATATAAATTTTAGTTTATGTATTTCTCATAAAATTGAAGAATACAAAAATAATGGTACCTTATTTTTTATCTTTATATAATTTCAAAAATTACAAAAATAGTTTTATTAATATTTTGTAGTCATTTTAAACTTGAAAAAAAATACAAAAATAGTACTTTATATTTTTATCTCTATATAAAAACAAAAATTACAAAAAAATAGTTTCATTAATGTTTTGTAGTTATTTTAATCTTGAAAAAATACCAAAAAATAGTTTCGTTTTAATTGTCAGTCTTATTTTGATAATTATTTTTACTTATGTATGATTAATTAAATAACATCGTGTTTTTATTCTCGGTTTCGGGCAAAGAATAATATTTGTGTTCAAACTACCTGTTTTTAGGCCTAATTTTCTGACCTAGCCCATAATAATCCGAGCCCACCACACGTGGGGGACATGCACACAACATAAGACCCCTTGAAGCCCTAACCCATATGGAGACCCATCACTCTTGGTCTCTCACAATTTTTGAACACAAATACATTGGGGGGGGTGAACACGGATGGACATATTTTAGAGGAGGGGAGTGAATACATTTTTGGAGATATACAACAGTTCTTCTTCTTCATCTTCAAAAAGAAGCATGAAAAAACCCTAGAACAAAACCCTAGCCTCCCTACCCTAAGCCAACGGCCCTTACTTCCAGCAGTAGCCAAACAACCATCTGGAAACCACCCTTCGCCTCCGCCTAAAGCTCTTCTTCACCATCTCCTCAACCTTCACGTCCAAAACACCATTTCCGTCGACCTTCTCGCTCATCTTCGTCAACGAACCATCCAACTACTGTTCATCTTCCAGGGAGATTTGAACTTCATCTTCTTCATTTTCACAAAGAAGACCCAAACGAGCACCTCCTTCATCCACGAAAACCCTCCAAAAACCCTTCACGTCATTCCGTCGACCACTTCACTGTCTGTCGACTTCATCGTCCTTCAACTAATTGAACGCCTGTCACTCGTCGAACCAGCAACCTTAGCACCCGTCGTCACCCTAAGCAACGACCAATCAGCCTGCTTCATCTCCGACCAGCTGGAACAAGCAGCAACCACGAACGACCCTCCATCTTCTTCTTCTTCAACTCGCTGGAAAACACCATCCTCAAACTCATCGAGGTCTGTCCAAGTTGTCATTTCTATTTGTTGTTCGAAGTCGTCGATTGTAGCTTTAAGTCGGTAGCTCAATGAGTGGTATTCCGTTCCTTGGGTTGTGATTCCGTTCGAGTTCGTCGAGTTTCGGAGGTGTCGAGGTTCTGTCCGTTGGTTTCCGTCGAGGTTAGAAGGTTACTGTTCTTCATCCTTTGTTTCATTTCGTTTATTTCTTATATTATGGTTCAATGTGATTGAAAGTATGCGATATGGACGTATTTCAACAATATATTTTCTTTGTTAAAATGTTTATTTTATGGTTAGTTACTGCATATGCTTAACGTAAATGTGAAAATATATTGTGAGTTTTAGTTTTTTTTTTTACAAGAATATTTATTTTTGTGCATATATTTGTGTTTAATAATTGTACAATTTAACATCTAGTTAATTGTCGTAACATATGTACTCGTGTATATTGTGTACTCTCATTGTAATAAGTATGTGAATGTTGAGTTAAAAATCATGACTACTAGTGTTAAGTCTTATTTTTCACTTTTGAATTAATAGAAGTTGGGTTTAATGATGGCATGATTTGTTAGTGGCTATGGGTACGGTTCCCGTGACGTAGTTGTAATGCTTAAATTCTAAAATTCGGGGGTACATTTCATGTAACCCGATTATAACGACTCTGGATAATTTCAGTGAATAAATTAGGATTTCTCTTTTATTTAGAGACAAAATAAAGTAGAGAATAGTAGTTTACTTTAGGCTTGCCTTTAATAAAAATGAGACGAGTCTCGTCAAATAAAACGCACAAATTGCGGGACCCTCATAAATGTATATATATTAAAAATACTTAGACTTCGGGATGGACCGTTTAGCGAATTGCACGGCCTTCCCCAAAATAATAACGCGTTAGACTCATTAGGCGTGTGTTTAATAATTTTACCTTCCTAAGTTCGGGTGTGCATTTCATGTGGCCCAAATATAAATCCCAAAACGTTGAATAAAATGTGTCGAGGATGCGGGTGCATTTCATGTGACGTAATCCAAAGACATGTTTTAAACAATGTTCAATATACTTTAAAATTGAATAAAAGCGGTTAAAAGTTAAAATTGGCACATGAGTTAAAGCATGTTATAAATCAGATAAATAAGCCAAATATGACAGTTGAGCGACCGTGCTAGAACCACGGAACTCGGGAATGCCCAACACCTTCTCCCGGGTTAACAGAATTCCTTATTCGGATTTCTGGTTCGCGGACTGTTAAATAGAGTCAAACCTTTCCTCGATTCGGGATTCAACCGGTGACTTGGGACACCATAAATCTCCCAAGTGG
>MU779389.1:221041-232930 GCA_026770625.1 Nicotiana glauca | reverse complement strand
AATCCAACGGCCCTCACGTCCAGCAGTAGCCAAACGACCATCTGTAAACCAACCCCCGCCTCTGCCTAAAGCTCGTCTTTAGCATCTCCACAAAACAACCATTTCCGTCGACCTTCTTGCTCATCTTTGTCGACGAACCATCCAACTACTGTTCATCTTCCAGGGAGATTTGAACTTCATCTTCTTCATTTTCACGAAGAAGACCCGAACGAGCACCTCCTTCATCCACGAAAACCCTCCAAAAACCCTTCACGTCATTCGGTCGACCACTTCACTGTCCGTCGACTTCATCGTCCTTCAACCAACTGAACGCCGGTCACTCGTCGAACCAGCAACCTCACCACCCGTCGTCACCCTAAGCAACGACCAACCAGCCTGCTTCATCTCCGACCAGCTGGAACAAGTAGCAACCACAAACGACCCTTCATCTCCCTCTTCTTCAACTCGCCGGAAAACACCATCCTCAAACTCATCGAGGTCTGTCCAAGCCATCATTTCTGTTTTTTGTTCGGATTCGTTGATTGTCGCTTTAAGTCGGTAGCTCAGTCAGTGGTATTTCGTTCCTTGGGTTGTGATTCCGTTCGAGTTTGTCGAGTTTCGGAGGTGTCGAGGTTCTGTCCGTTGGTTTCCGTCGAGGTTAGAAGGTTACTGTTCTTCATCCTTTGTTTCAATTCGTTTATTTCTTATATTATGGTTCAATGTTAATGAGAATATGCGATATGGACGTATTTCAACAATATATTTTCTTTGTTAAAATGTTTATTTTATCGTTAGTTACTGCATATGATTAATGTAAATGTGAAAACATATTATGAGTTTTAGTTTTTTTTTACAAGAATATTTATTTTTGTGCATATATTTGTGTTTAATAATTGTACAATTTAACATCTAGTGAATTGTCGCAACATATGTACTCGTGTATATTGTGTACTCTCATTGTAATAAGTATGTGAACGTTGAGTTAAAAATCATGACTACTAGTGTTAAGTCTTATTTTTCATTTTTGAATTAATAGAAGATGGGTTTAATGATGGCATGATTTGTTAGTGGCTATGGATACGGTTCCCGTGACGTAGTTGTAATGCTTAAATTCTAAAATTTGGGGGTACATTTCATGTAACCCGATTATAACGACTCTGGATAATTTCAGTGAATAAATTAGGATTTCTCTTTTATTTAGAGACAAAATAAAGTAGAGAATCGTAGTTTACTTTAGGCTTGCCCTTAATAAAAATGAGATGAGCGTCGTCAAATAAAACACACAAATTGCGGGGCCCTCATAAATGTATATATATTAAAAATACTTAGACTTCAGGATGAGCCATTTAGCGAATTGCACGGGCTTCCCCAAAATAATAATGCATTAGACTCATTAGGCGCGTGTTTAATAATTTTACCTTCCTAAGTTCGGGTGTGCATTTCATGCGGCCCAAATCCAAATCCCAAAACGTTGAATAAAATGTGTCGAGGATGCGGGTGCATTTCATGTGACGCAATCCAAAGACATATTTTAAACGATGTTCAATATTCTTTAAAATTGAATAAACGCGGTTAAAAGTTAAAATTGGCACATAAGTTAAAGCATGTTATAAATCAGATAAATAAGCCAAATATGACAGTTGAGCGACCGTGCTAGAACCACGGAACTCGGGAATGCATAACACCTTCTCTCGGGTTAACAGAATTCCTTATTCGGATTTCTGGTTCGCGGACTGTTAATTAGAGTCAAACTTTTCCTCGATTCGAGATTCAACCGGTGTCTTGGGACACCATAAATCTCCCAAGTGGCGACTCTGAATCTCTTAATAAACGAATCCCGTTTCGATTGTCCTTTAATAGGAAAAACTCCCTTTACCACGCCCTTCGGGGGGTGTGGTAGCGCCAAAAGGAGGTGTGACGACTACTACGTTGGTCAGCCATTTGGGGTAATTTGCCTCTCTAATATACCCTATTGAACATGTTTTGTTACCGCGTCCTTGATGAATGCGTGTTTTATTTTGGACCATGGGCTTCTTTTTTTCACCGGTTTATACCTGGGGTCGACACTTAATCGGTGGTAGGTTATTTCTGGCAGGATTCCTGTCATATCTAAGTGGGACCAAGTGAAACAGTTGATTTTATTAATAAGAATTGAATGAATTCTTTACTAAGTTCGGGGGCTAATCCCGTTCCCAGGTATACCTTCCGATCGAGGAGGTGTTCGGTTAAAATCGCTGGCTACAGATCTTCAATTGTTGATTTTGTTACATCCGACTCTTCGGGGGCAACGAAAGTTTGAGGAGCGAGGAAATCTTCTTCATTGTCCTTGGGGGTCTGTATGCTCCAAAACTCATCTGAGGTGGAGCGTATAGGAGTCGGCGCCTCCTTGTAAACCGCAAACATTTCATTCGCCGCATGTGGTTCTCCATATATGGTCGCTATACCATCCTTTGCTAGAAATTTTATCATCTAGTGGAGATTTAATGGTATTGCCCTCATATTGTGTATCCACAGCCTACCAAGAAATGCATTGTACCTCATGTCACCATTGATGACGTGAAATTTGGTGTTTTGAACCGCACCGGATGTGTCAATATGGAGGCCGATCTCTCCTTTTATTACTTCGCCGGCAATGTTGAAGTTGTGGTGGTCCCGGCAGGCAAGTATGATCTGATCGAGCAATTCAAATTGTTCTACTACTTCTGACCATATTACGTTGGACGAGCTGCCTGGATCCATGAGCACATATTTTGCTGATTATTGCTTAAACAAATGAAATTACCAGCGCGTCATTGTGTGGTTCTATGAAGGTCTCAAAATCATCTTCACTGAATGCGAGGGAGTCTTCGGTTACACGGTCTCGGATCGACCCTTCTATTGCAGAGAATATTTTTATCCGTTTGATCATGCATCCTTGGGGAATGTCGGTCCCTCCTATAATCGTATGAACGATATTTCGAGGAATCCCTCTTTTCCCAGGTTGGATTTTGTCGAGTTTCGCGCGGGACTTCTCGGCGTGCATCCTGGTGAATGCGAGGACCGGTGCTAATGCATTGGGAGTCGCGTGAGGTCGAACCTTGGGAGTCAGCTTTGGTGTGTTGACAGGGTTTTGTGGTGGTATACCAATACTTGGAACAACCACACAATTTTCTCCGTGGTTCTCGAGATTGTTGTTCATTAAATCAGACAATTTGACCTAAAATCAAAGATCTTGGGCAAGAAAAAAGGGTAAAGACAACTTGCATTGTGTAGTAAAACCAGTAAGAAAATAATCACTATTATTTTTAGTCCCATGGTGGGCGCCAAACTATTTACTGTGAAAGTGGTAATAACAATTAAATTTAATTATGGGACTCTAAAAATATGAGATCTAATTTATGCTAGTAGTTAGACAGTTGATGCTATGTGAAAGACATAGGAACTAGATAAGAGTTTGAGAACAAGGTGATAACCAAACCGAAAGGTTAGAAATCGGGGACTTGATCTTTTCAATTTGGGGGCCTCGAGGTCGATTCTAATGCTCGGTTGGGAGCTATTGAGGGCGATTGATGTACGACTAATATTTACGATAAAATCAATGGTGGCTTTTATGGCCAATAATAAGTAATAAATAAAGACAATAAATGGAAGCAATAACGTTAAGAGAATCTGTTAGATAGCAGAGAGAATGTTATTTTATACTTTTTATGGAGCAACAGATATTTATAAAATGGCAAGGACCCCCTTTATATAGGAGGGAGGAATCGCAACATAGTACAAATGTATTTTTTACAAAGATGTGGAGAAAGGACGACTAGTTGATGTCATGACGTGGGGTCAGACTAGTTTGACAGACTATATTGGCTCTAGTATCACCCCTTGGTAACTCCCACTTTTCTAATATAGACATTGGTCTGCATCGCCCCAAGATCGAGCATCGACAACCCTCGAGGGTGAACCTCGATCCCAGTCTCGAACCGTGTGAAATATGTTTACAGTGCATAATAATGACGGAAAATTGAATCCTCCGATTAGGATTTCCCTGATTTAATCTCGATATTATGCAACTTCATATACAATTTTTCTTATTTTAGCACTAATTTGTAATTATGTGCAAGTCCTGATTTTAACTTACATGCGGATACTTAAGTTGATTGATGATGCTTGCCTGATTCATAATTGAAATCTAATCAATGGTTGTTGAACCTTTTTTTGATTTCCTGTACTAAATCCCTATGGGTGACTATGTTCTCGCTCAAATTTCTCTCCTCGTGTTAAATCCTTTATGTATAGTTTTCTATTTCTCTAAAAGTTACGTGGTAATATTGTCTAAATGCTTAGCTTAATATGTTAGCCTTAGCGCATGCTAATTACAAGTGTCAAATCTAATTGATTCCTCATATTCATGTGTAAGTATAACTTTTTGCTTAAGGTTTGTTTATTATCATTCAATCCATGACGTAGATTCTCTTAGGGACTGATGCATGCCCAAAATTTATTCGAATGTGTGATTTCTAAGACTTTCATGTATAACCTGCTACTTCCTTGAAGTCACCCTATGATTATATAGATTACATATGCCAATATTGTTTCAATTACCAAACAGACTTATTTCTTTTATTTAATGTTATATGCCCACTGACTGCTTAAGATTACTAGGTTGAATTCCAATATATGTCTAGACTATTCTTCCTATATGGTCAATTGGGAAAATCCTAATGTCTGATTGAAATGTTAATCTGTAGTTAATATCATGGTACCTTTGAACTTGGGGATCCCTGTGTTGCACTCAACATGATTAGGCTCCCGAATGACTGTTTGCTTGTTTGTTTATTGTGTATCATTGTCATGTCCCAACTTTGACTCCTGTCGACCTTCACAGCTTAGACTCCTAGGTTGAATAACCTTTTTTTTACTATGGATCATGCTCTATGCTAAGCTCACCCTGGAAAATATAGCATGCTCATCTTGTATAAGTTTAGTATTTTTATATCTTTAATCCCAAATGGTATGTCCCCTTAACTCTCCTAGTGCTATGTTTATCTTTAGCATGATGTTACCTTCTTAATGGTTTTAATCTACATTGAATTTACCATGTTGTAAATAAAGTCTGGGGTTCTCTTAGTCTCGTGTTCTTTTCTTAATCAATCTTTTCACTCTCCATTTGAAATGCCAATGAGTTTATAAAATACGTTAAATGTCACACAGTATTATCTTTATAAGTTGTTGCCTTACGATTGTTTAGTCGATTTTCATATGTAGTCCATTTACCTATTTAGTCAAGTTGTAAATATTGTAACTATCGGGATTGGTATGAATCCATGAGTGGCTTTGTGTTGTACAAACTAACATACCCTCCAACATTTGAGCCGAGTTTGGGCCTGGGTCCGCTACTTGTGTGAGGAAAGAGACAAGTGAAGTCCCAGGTAATCTGCATCTGCTCTATTCATAAAGCCTGTAGTCATCTTGATTCTGTAATACATTTAAATTTGTTTTTTCTTTTATCTTTGAGCTTGTAATAATTTGTAAATAAACGATGAGGAGATTAGTGCAAAGGGGTTTGGGTACCATAATTCTCGCATTAACGGGTAAGGAATTTGCCTGCTGGACCTACTTGCTTTGCTTGCTACTTTGTTCGACATGTTTTATTTCTGTGCACACATAAAAACTATGCCCATAGGAAATCACACACTTCACTTAACCTGCCTAATACTTGTAAATTATTCAGAAACATGATTGTTTGACTAAATATTTTACTTGCTCTCATGTGATTATTAAATTGCATGACTATAGGGTTGTAATGATGCATACCTCTATTAATTCTCATCTAGATACCATGACTATAAGACCTTAACTGATTAATTACGCGGCCGCTACTGTTGTTTATTATACTGCCACCTAGGTAGTATGCCTATAGGATAGAGTATGATAAAAACGAGTTCAAGTATCAATTATGAGAAATCTTGCCTATAAGAACACTGTTATTCTCCTAGATAGTATGTCTATAGAATCAAACGCTAGTAATTCCAAGTTTCCTAATAGTCCCCACTGAACGTATCGCAAACGACATAAAAACTAAATCTTTAGGTTTTTAATAACACCTGTAGTATACAAATTGGTTGATATGTAACAACAACACTACCTGTATAACATTTTAAATCAGAACCATATAGAAATCATGTCTATAGGACAATGTTACCTGCCTAAGATGCCTATTTATAAAACTAGTACTAATAATCATGAGTCTTCTAATAGTTTATTGCTTCCTCGCCTAAGTCATTTAGAACAATAACGATGCATATATGATACTGGAATCAAGGATCACCTAGAGAACATGCATATAGGACTATAAGTCTTCATTATGAAACTATGTACTTCATAAATTGCCCGTGTAAATTTGTTGTTTATGTATGAAGGCTAACTTGGGCCTTTAATTGTCTTTAGGTGAAGTCCTATTTGTTTTGAATGTCACCTAGTTCTGTCATTTATAGCAACCTAGGAGAAGTCCAGAACCACCCAAATAGAGGTCCAAAGCCTCATATACCATAGGCATGGGACAGGTAGTGCACGCATAGGGTACGGTTTAGAATTTAATTAGGGTGCCTTTAAGTAACAACTTCAACATAGTAATTGGTTAGCATAAGATGATGTCATAGAACAATGTAGTTATGTCCTCGTAATCATTAAGGACTTATACCATATCTCTTGCATTATGATAAAACTCTTCGAATTATGTATTTTTCTTTGTTTATTTGATCACTTAACCTAATTACACAATCCACATAGTATATGATTCGACCGGGACTCACAAATTTGGACATCGAAGATGTCCTAGCACATTTTCTTCAAGGTAACTTGAGCCCTTACTACATATTTGGTGACATAGACTAGTCAAACAGAGTTATTACCAAATAGGTACCCTAACACACCTTATCGGAGGTGGGGACTCTTCTCTTTTAATACCATCCATAAAAGAGTTGTCACAAGCCCGCTTTCATGAGAAAACGGACAGCAGAGCGACTCTACTGGGGATATACTTAGGCTCTTACCGCAAAAACTTAGCTTATATGGATTACTCTCTTTATTTTTCTTCATTTGTCTTAAAATGTTATGACATGCACATCCCTTTCCTTATTCACTTTTATCAGTTTTAAATTGCTATGATATGCACATCCCTTGCCGTTTTCTCCTTTATTTGCTATGACATGCACGACCTCCCTCCATCTCCTTCATCTTGTCTAAGAATGCTATTTTATGACTCTCCTATCCCTATTTCCCTACTTGCTTTATTATGTTCTCGTATATTTTTATGAGCCTAACTAACTTCTCTCTGTTCTCATATTTTCATGTCCACCCTTACTATGTTATTCACTGCTTTTACGTACCTTTATCATACAAATATTTGGTAATGTGTTATTATTTCTGCATAAAGCATGCTCAGTATCGTACTCCAATCATGCCAATTATGAACATAGTGGCACTTGATGAGTGTCCGGGCTTTCCTACAATAATCCTTTTTAAATCTGAAAGGCTTATTTTCGGCAAACTATTCAATCACTAGTTCAGTTGACAGTCCAGTGCCTTTCCCTCTCAAGTAGTCCATTTGGGTGTACCAGTTTAGACCATTCTACAAACCCTACACTTATTTGAAATGTCCATGGATCATGCTCAGCCTAGTTTAGGTCGAATTGTTATTAGTATAACAACCCGCTTAGATAAACCTTGCCCAAAGTCCAACAAGATTCCCATAATCCCAAAGGAAACTATCATGTTATGTGCATTACTAGGAGAAATATGTCAACATACTGGTCATTACTGCCTAAGTAGTCGAATCTGGAGGGGGAAAGCGCTTACTTTTATTAGTTTGCTTAAAAAGAAGCACGAAATCCCCAGGTTCGATATGGTCCAGAATGTCCCGCCTTTACAACTTGATTTGTGGAAAGACCTTTTATCTTATGACAAAAATCATGTTAGGAGAATATGTGGTGACCTGCAATCTTTGCCCAACGTTTGACCAAATAAGGAACTGATCGAGGCCGCTACCATTTCCTAGGATGAGAAAAGAGTTGCTTTTCAATGGCACTATATAAATGAATCCTCTCTTAGAAGAAATAGGAGGTTTCTCCAAGTTGCCATGGGATAGTCCGGGATTACTGATGCTAGAAAATTGCACTCCCCTCGGTTTTCTGAAAATGTTGGGCGTTGATACCAATTTTTTCCTATATATTTTTAATATGCATTAATACTTTCAAAATAGAATATATTGCATATTTAAGCATGAACAAGGTTTTTATAAATTTTTCATAATTCTAGGGATTTAAATTGATTTATTTCTCTCCCTTTTATTCATAAAATCCCCAATAATTATTTCCCAAATCATTGTTATGGTAATGTAGACATTTAATTTTGATATTTTTGCCAAAATATGGTTAATATATCTTTTATGCATTTTTTATAATTGTATTTGGTATTTTAAAGCTAAATTGTATATAATTATAATATTAGCCCATCTAATGTATAATTAAGTTTTACATGTATAAATTGGCCTCTTATATTTTTAAAATGATAGATATATATTTAAAATCATTATGGTACATAGAATCATTTTTCAGAAATTGTTTATTATTTATTATAAATTAAATAGAAAAAAATAGCTACTTAAATTATAGCTAGATTGGCATTTGGATTACAGCATAAATTGGACCCAACCCCAGCCCAGTTTCATACCCAACTACCCGACCCCGACCATATAAACATTCACCCGACCCGAAATCTATTAAATCCGGGCCAATGATGTCCAGATCAACAACTCGTATCACTCATTTCCCTTTTTAATCCCTAATACCCCCTAACCCTAGTCATTCTATACAGTTCGCCGCCTTCAGATGCTCTCATCTTCTCTCTTCTCTCAGCCTAACCCTAACCCCCCTTTCAACCACCTCCCTTTTTTGGTCTTCTCCAGTGACCACCCTTCAACCCCAAGACTCCAATGGTTCCTCCATTGTCTTGCTCATCCTCTCTGAGGCCTTCAAAGGCCTTGGGCCATGCCGACTTGTATCTAGGGTTGTTGTTTGGCTATTCATGGCTGCTCCAGTGTGATTTTGGGCAAAGTCACACTATATTTGTTACGCTCTTTAAAGTATTAAGCAAGTTCTTCCATCTCTATTTGGGTTTCATTAGAAACCCTAATTTTCGTTTGTATCTCTCAGATCTAGGTTATTTTAAATGGTTCTAGTCTGTTCCTTCTATGTTTTACATTGTTCTCGAACCTCTTTTGCAAAAATCATCTATTTGAAGTTGTTTTACTTTCTTTTAAAGTTAGGGTTTTTCGGAACTTCTTCTACAGTTTGTTTAAATCGATTCTTCATGTTTTAACTTATGTTATGCGCATATCTCGAATGATTCTATGTTTTTACTCCTTTTCAACTCGTCTATGTTGAAAACCCTAACTTCTTAGCCCCAACCTTGGGTTTCTATTTTTTGTTTTGATAATATATTTGGTTAATCTGTATGTTTCTATAATTCTTTGACTTTTGTCCTATGTTTGCTTGTTAGGATTCCTAATTATGGTTAGATTGCCTAATGTGTGATTTTGCCTTAGTTTTGTTCACCAATGTTTCTAATTCATCACTTCTCCTACCTGTATCATGCGTAGCCTACTAATTTAGACTATGCTCTACATGAATCCTTAATTTTATATGTGATACTTGTCCTACTCGACCTCTTAGGTGGTTGATTTTTGCTTACCATGTGCTTGTTCTTATAGAGTGGTGCTAAATTAGTGCTACCTCCGATTCTTGCATCCTTGAATCTTTGTGATTGATCTATCACTGATTCCACAAGATTAGTTTACTGATGTTTACCACGTAGAATGTTTTTCTGACCTTATTCTATGTTCAATTATGCTGATAATTGATTGCTCAAGCCTTTCCTTGATTTAAGTATGCTGAACCTGGCTTCTATTACATATTGTGTACTTGTAATATGCAAAAAATATTTCTTTAATTGGCATGTCCATCCTTACACGATTTATTTCCTTAGTATATGTCTATTAATGTTCGAAGTTAACTCCTCAATTAAAGGAAGGATTTACCATGATTTCCTAACTAATTGATTTTGAGTTCCTTAATTACCAATGGACTGTGATTTTACCTTATTTACTACCTCCTTTCAAAGTATAAATATTCTAGTATTTCATTAGCACAACACACGAACACTTTTGGTTCAAAGCTCTATCTCTCACATTTAAAAACTTTCTGCTCTCTTGTGTGCTACTTGCTACTGCTCTAAGTTAGCTGGCTACAAGCCAAATACCATTATGTCCTACTATTCTTTCAACCCTGCTTACTATCCGCTTTACTGGTATGTTTCAATTTCAATTCAAAGTTCCAACCATAATATGATTCTTTTATTGCTTCAGTTCATCCTGTTTCTAGTTTTCTTCTGTCTGAGGTTTTGTTGCGAAACTTGTAGTTGATGTTTACCTTATTATGTATTCCCTTTCCTTTAGATCAACATGTTACCCATCTATATTGTTTCTAAACAAGTCTGCACCAATTATCTTTGTGTTTACCACCATGTGTTCCATGTATTCCCAAATACCTATCATCCTTATATATGAGCTTATTCTTTTGTCTGGTTTTGTGACTATGTCTGGTCAGCTGCCTGTGAGCATGCCTATACCAATTCTTGGATGTTTGATTAATTAGGTGTCCTATGTATTCCCAAAACCCCTTGACCCTTATTTGTCACTACTGAATCGGCCTTAGTTCTGTGACTCCTTGTTGGGTATGAACATGTCCTAAAGTGTTTGGACTTCTGTTCGTTTCTACAATCTCTTTTTAAACAGTCTATGAGTTTTACTAAATTACTTTCAGGCCTTCTTTTATACAATTTTTCACTAAAATCACTTTCACTCTACTCTTAGTCAATAAGTTTTGCCCCCTATAGTATGTGTACTGCCTTAGGATCCTCTTGAGAACCCTCTAAACTCTGGCATACTGAGGTTGGCCTTTCCACACTGCACTCTTTCAACTTTTGGTTATTAAGTCTAGGTATAATCACTGCCCAGGATCCTTGAGATCCTTAGGGAACATTGATGCACCTAGACTCTGGATTTTCGATGTACTTGAGGCATTTTTGGCCATTAGAGGCTTTGGGAAATATGGGCCTAATCGAAGGCTCCCTATACAATAACTTCTTATTTTTTATTTATTTATGTAATTCATTTGTTGGTCTATAATAACCTGTAAAAGAATATTGGTGTATTTAGTGAAATGTGATAGGTAGCTACATTTTTATGGGGTAATACGGGTAGAAATCATGTTCTTAGGACTATCTGATTGCTTTATCAAGTAGAAATCATGCTCATTGGGCTTTACATTTTGTCACCTCACCATGCTAGAAACCATTCCTATAGGTTCCAAATAATCATGCTGTAAGGCCTGTGAAAACTTGTGCTCAAAACCAAGTAGCTCATAGTGCCCAGTTTCGAGTATGTGTTAGGAATATGTAAAATTTAGCTCGCCACGGTTCGGACCCTTTGTATTGATCTAGCATTTAGAAATCAAGAATCAAAGTTTTTCATAAAAGTGCTATTATGCGGTCCAGAATGCGGTCTCAAATCAACTATGCGGACCGCATTCCTGTCGCAAAGTGAGTCAAGATGTTAGTCAAAATTGAGGTCAAAATGCGATCCATTATGCGATTGCATAAATGGTATGTGGACCGCATTTCTACCGCAAACCCAAACAGAAATGTTCAGAGTTTTGGAGCACTTTGGTGGTCCATTTTGCGGACCACATTTCCTCTTTGTGATTGCAAATGAGATCGCATACTGACTCGGGGCTCCAATATTTCTAATTTTTAAACCCGACCCCTTCTTCAATAAAACACCCCAACCCTTCATTTTAACACATTTTCGAAAAAAAA
>MU779389.1:195519-219535 GCA_026770625.1 Nicotiana glauca | reverse complement strand
ATGTAACGACCCGACCCGTCTTCTCGTGAGTTACCACCCCGTTTCTCCCTTATTGTATTTCTTTATGTTTCGTTATCGGTATTGAGTGCGTTAGAATTTAATTGGAGTAATTTTGATAAGAAATGAGACACTTAGTCTTTTTTAAGAAGACTTAAATTGGAAAAGTAAACCGGATGTTGACTTGTGAGTTAAAAGGCTCGGAATTGAATTTCGATGATTTTTTTAGCTCCGGTTTATGATTTAAGGCTTAGGAGCGCAATCGGAAGTAATTTTGGAGGCCCGGTGAAGAAGTTAGCATATTTTGGCGAAGTTTGAGTTTTGGCGAATTCCAGTTGATAGGCGAGATTTTGATCCGAGGGTCGGAATGGAATTTCGAGAGTTGCAGTAGCTTCGTTAGGTGATTTTGGATATGTCTGCATATTTTCAGGTCATTCAGATGTCGTTTGGTCGGGTTTTTGATCGAATATGCAATTCGGAAGTTTTAGGAAAATTTAGGCTTTGATTTGATCATAATTGAGGATTTTGATGTTGACGTTAGCATTTTGAAGATTCGAGCAAGTTTGAATGAAGTGTTAGATCATGTCTATGCTTTTGGTTGAGGTCCCGAGGGCCTCAGGGTGATTTTGGATGGCTAACAGGAATTTTTGAGTTGGGAAATACAGCAGAAAAATTGCAGAGAACTTTTGTTCTATGCGATCGCGGAGGGCTTCATGAGATCGCATAGAAGGTTTTGGAGGGGTCACAAATTGGCTCTATGCGATCGCATAAAGGGCTATGCGATCGCATAGTTGTGGAATTTTGGTCAGTGCGTTCGCATTCCGGGGGTTGCGATCGTGTAGTGCAATTTGGACCTGGGCTCTCTGGCAACGTTTGTTCTATGCAAACGCGGAGATGGTTGCGCGATCGCATCGAAGGGGGTGACTGTGCGATGCGATCACAGAGCTTGTCATGCAATCGCGTAAGAGGATTTTTTGGGAGGTTTGAATTTGTACTATGCGGTCGCATTAGCAGTGTTGCGATCGCATAGAGGAAGAGCTGGGCGGACAGAATTGTTTTAAGGGTTATTTCATTCGCGACCAAGCTCATTTCTTTTACCATTTTTGGTCATTTTGTGAGCTTTTGACGGGGGATTAAGAGGATTTCCAATGGGAATCGATTGGAGGTAAGTTTTATGAGTTAAATACATGATTTTATTGTAGAATCATCCTTGAAATTCATGGAAAATATAGCCAAATTGTAAGAAATTCAGGCTTGAAGTAAAAATTCTAAATTCGGGATTTGAGGGGGCCATTGTGGTCCGATTTGGGTGTTCTTGGTATGAACGGACTCGTGGAGAGACGAGGATTCCAGAAACGTAAATTTTATAATTTTTCGAGACGTGGGCCCGAGGCTCAGGTTTTGCAAATTTCGTGAATTTCGATATTTTTCGATTGTTTTCGATCGGGTAATGTCCCATTTGCATATTATAATGTATTCGCTCTAGTTTTGGTTAGATTCGACGTGCGTGGAGGCCAATTTGAGGGGCAAAGGTGTCGCGAGCGAGGAATTCCACCGGTTCGAGGTGAGTAATACTTGGGAATGATATCCTGAGGATTTGAAACCCCGGATTTGCAGATCTTAGTGCTGTATTGTGGTTACTTGCACGCTGGACCTGAGCGTGGGGTAGAGCACAGTAGGGGATCGTGACTTGGTTCGTCCCGGTTGTTGGTTTTTACCATGTATTTGCAAATAATTGTTGTTATCATTATGACTTGGGCTCATTGCCATACTTGGGGCTTATTGCCGATTATTGGAACTCTTTATGAACTATCATCACTATTTTCCTCACTATTTTAAATATTATTTGAACTCAATCCATGTGATTTACACTGTTTCATGAACTCAGCTATATTTTTCTCGAACTTGGAGTTTTAACTGATATTTGAACTATTGTTTGAGTTGAGTATTATTGTTTTACTGATGCCCGAGGGGCTTTTGACTATTTTGGACAAATTGAGGCCGAGGGCCATATGTGAGGGCATGAAGAGTGATGTAAGGAGTCTTTCAGGCCTCGATTGTTATGGGAGGAGGCTTTCAGGCCTCGAGTGTTATGTATGCATATGCATATACATGCATGGATCGTACTACACGCCGCAGTATTATATTGCATGGATCGGACTGCATGCCACAGTAGTATATTATATGGATCGGACTGCACGCCGCAGTGATATGTTATGTGGATCGGACTGCACGCCGCAGTTTTATAGCTCTTGGGCTGTAGGAGCCCCTCCGGAGTCTGTACACACCCCCAGTGAGCGCAGGGTACCCATGGATCGGGCTACGCGCCATAGCGGTCATGTGCATTGCATTGCATTCATGCATTCATTCCTGATTGTACTACGTGGCATAATTTTTAGCACTCACATATCATTGGCACACATGTTATTACTTGCCTTGTTTACCAGATACCCTGGTGTTACATGTTAAGGAGTGCTGAGCCCGAGAGGCTGATGTTGTACTTGGTACTGATTTGAGTTGAGCCCGAGGGGCTGATATTGTTCTGAGCAATTGATACTGAGCCCCAGGGGCAACTTTCTGATTATTTCCTACTTGTCGAAACTATTTTTCGCAACTGTTGAAAAGGCATGTTTTCAAAAGAGATTTTTTTTACTGAGCTTGAGATTTTCTAAGGGATTTTCTCGGTGTTACGGTTGTACTATTTTTATAAAAGGGTTGTACTGTCTGTTATAGCATTTTGGAGTGCTCATACGTGTTTTCTTATCGCTCAGATATTATTCTCTCTTATTACCACTGAGTTGGAAGTACTGACTTTACTCCCTGGACCTTGCGTGCAGTTGCAGGTATCGTTCACCCGGTAGCGGGCTATTAGCAGGACCGAAGACCTTATTGTGGTAGTTGGGCAAGGTGACCGCCAGCGTTCGCGGCACCGCACTCCATCTTTGTATTTCGATTTTTATCTTGTACATATATATACATTGTTGGCCCAATGGTAGTGTCCCTACTTATTAGATGCTCGTGACTTGTGACACCCCGGTCGGGCTGTATTGGGTTGTATTTATATTGATTAACATCATTAATTCATATGTGAACGGTTGTATAATTGACTAACTGCTTTAAGCGGTGTTCTAAAATGGTCTGGCTGGCCTTGTCTTCACGAGAGGCGCCATCACGACCGGGTTTGGGAATTGGGTCGTGACAAGTTGGTATTAGATCCTAGGTTACTAGGTCTCACGAGTCATGAGCAGGGTTAGTAGAGTCTCGCGGATCTGTACGGAGACGTCTGTATTTATCCTCGAGAGGCTGCAGAACCTTTAGGAAAACTTCACTTTCTGGAATTCTTATCGTGCGTACTTGATTCAGCTTGAGATATAGTTCTTGAAATTCTTTCCACATGTCTGTATGCACACATGAGCCCTCAGTTTTGTAAGTGCCTTGATGGATTGTGATTCCCCGATCGAGGGGCGAGATATGATCCCGTGAGTTCGATGTTGGGCCAGTCTGGAGGACTTGAGGCCGGATCTTTGCCTATGGCTTGAGCACCGAGGTGCTGATTTTTGCGAGCTAGTATTATGAACTTATATGATCAGTATTGTCCCTATTAGCCAGAATGTCGGTTCGGTATTCATGTGATGACGGAGTCTGCGGGATAATACATGAACTATTAGTGATTCGTTTTCTATTGTGATTCGTTGTGTAGCCCCAAGTTATGGACGCGTGAAGAATATTTTCATGTCTCTTAGTTGGAAAGTAAAGTACATTACATGTGGCGATATGAGTTCAGACTCAGGAAGACTAAATGGCCGTGTAACGTACATGATGGTGGAAGGTATGCTAAAATACTGAATTGAGGCGAAGCAGGTGGGATATCTCCTGCGGAGTGTCCTTAAGTGGTATGATCCTTATATGTATATTAGAAGATCTCATATGTAATTGAAAGGTATTTTCTATGTGTTGTGATTCGAGTAGGTGCAACGCAGGTCCATGTATTAGTGTTGGTGATATAATACGCGTAGTATTGAGATTAATGTCGTTGTTATACATTGTGATGCTTTGTCAAGTTGTGAGCATGTTGTTTGGATGGTTTTGGTGATTCTCTGGCAGGTGGATAGGCTCATTTAAAAAGGAAACTCTATCGAAATTTTCGAAAAATTTTGGACTTAGTAAGGCAGAGGAGTAATTGACTGTTATGTGTGTGAATGCAGGAGAGTGATTTGTGTTTTCACAACTTATAAATGATTTGAGTTTGATCTCATTGTGGCATCATTAGCGTAAAAGTGCTATGAGTTGTTAAGAGTGCCTTGATATATGGCTTCGAGCCAAGTTGGGGAGGTTGCTGTTGGTCAGATGATTGCACGGTTATGTGCTATGTTGGTTCTGTTTCGAGGGATGATGGCAGATCAGGTCTGGTTGCAGAAATTGAGCCGAGGATGGCGCGTGTGAAGGAACATTTTTACAAAGGTTATATGGTGCTTTCGTAAATGTGAGGAAATACTAAGATGTTTTGAGCTGCTATTGATAAAGAATGCCAAGTGTATAGAGGAGAAAGATGGTTGTTTGTACCTGTTTGAAATCATGTTCTGTGGTGTCAGAATACTAATAAGGCACGAGTGGTTTCGTTCATTTAGGGCAGGTGAATTACAGCTGAATAAGAGTGAATGACTCTCGAGAATGGTTTTACTGTGTTCAAGATTTTGCATGAAACAATCAGGTGTCCTAAGTTTGTGTATGTGGTTAGAGACTATGTTTCCATTAGGAAGAGATCAAGACTGGTGGTATTTTATGCTAAATATGGGATTCCATGTATCAGTATCTGGGAAATAATGGTAATGAAATTCTGATTCGCAGGAAGTTCTTCAAGTAAAGTATTCTGGAACGTGGTATATTTGGGAAGAATTGAGAGAGTATTCGGTGGCCTATGGGTCTTAGACAATGTGGTCTTATGTTCTAGTCTCGTGTAGTAGGCCTCGATTGAGGCGTTGTGATGCTACAGCAATGGAGAAATATTAAGTGAATGACGAATAAAAACAGAAATTTGATAGAAGGAATAGCTTGATAATAGACCGAATCGGTATGGTAAAGATATGATTAATTCCTCGTACGTATTCGAAGTAATGGGCTTTTACAGGCAATTTGCATCAATGCTCTTGAGTTTTGACGCCTTGCTCAGCTCGGTTTAGATAGAAGGATTCAGTCTTGGCAGTTTAGCTTGTACAAATGAAGTTGGCAGAGATGTTCTTGTTGGATTTTACCGTGGTTTGAAGATGAGTATATTTCTTATGGGTGTGTGAAGCATGGAGTGTGTAATGATTTTCCTTCTTAATGGGATCAATGAAAGTTCTTGACTAGTTGAGTGCATCGATGTCTGCGGCGCAGAACGGAGATAAAAGTTCCTATGTTATCCTAGTGTGGCTTGGCATACTAGATTTTGCACGTGGTGTTGAGCTGTAGACTGGTTGTCACAATGTGGGTTATTCTAGACTATTGTGCTATGGGCTACGTCAGAAAATGCCACCAGTTGCGTGGCGAGGTGCATCAGATTATGTTATGGCAAAGAGGTTGGTATTCTAAAGATCAGCGGACGACTGGGAAGGATTGTTTTTCTTAATTGGGACTTTGTGACGAATGCCAGTATAGAGGTTTCTACCATTGATTCAGTTCCGGTATTGAAGGACTTTTTCGGATGCGTTCCTTATGGTCGGGCATGTCGCCGTGTGAGATTGTAGATTTCAGTATTGAATGGGTGTCGGGCACCGTATCGTACGGCTCCAACAAGAGTTATAAAAGTGGAAGGAGCAGCTTAAGGCTTCTTGGCATTGAGTTCGTTGGCAGGCTGATGTGGCTACGCATTCAGATTCGGATGGCTTGGTTGGCCCTGATATATATTGTTGAGGGATAGATTTAATCTCTCGTTATTGAGATTGTTAGTGATCTAAAGAGATCTATGAGATGTTTTTACGGTGCTGTGAGGCGTTATGATTTTCGGACTGTGGGCACATATAGTGCGGTGCTATCGAGATTCATAGTGGAATTTGAGAGGAAAAAACCTCAGTTGCGCTTGAGTTTGTAGCCTATAACGCTATAAGTAGATATTGTATGCACTCAGTATGCTTACGACTGGTACTCGGTATTTTGTTGTAATGAGCAAATTTGGCTCGATGTGCATCTCCTTATGTGAGATATATATATTGATCGGATGGCACGCTGCCATGGATATGTGTGGATCGGGTGGCACGCCGCCACGGGTATGCCATTTGGATCGGGTTGCACGCCGCAATAGTGTGATGTTGAGAATAGTTTTTCATATGTTATTTGATATGTCTTGCTTCCGGATTTCTAAAGAAAGTCCGTATTGGGTGTTGCTCAGCGAATGGCGCATCGGTTATGTCCTTTCAGGATTGAACGGTGTATATTACTTACTTCACCGTGGATGTGATGACTGCTTGGTTTCAGACATCAATCTGTGTGTAGCTGTCCCTTTTGAGCATTGCGAATTGAGGTGCTCCATGTGTAACAGTGTTGGGATAAGATCGCGCATTGTGGCGAGGCTACGTGGAGATTAGACCCTTCGGGATAGATTCAGGTATTCTATTTCTATGACGTGGGACGGGGTCCTAGCCTTGTGTTGTGATGGTACTGAGGAGTTTGAGTTACAGATTTTCGTTTGAGTCAGTAGTCATGATTTGAGTATGTTTAGACCGCCCATCATTGGTGCGTGGATTATTCAAGTTGTGGCTTAGGCCTGTGATGAGTGTCATATCACCCGAGTGGTGTGTTGAATTCGGGGTGATCGTTGGAGTCATTAATGGACGCGAACAAATTTGATTACAGCTTTTTGGAAGAATAATATCGAGGTTCGAGTTTATTCTGAATATTGACGTGAGGTTCTGATTTTGAGTATGATTTCGAAAATCTGCTGTGGTATTAGTCAAAAGGGAGTGGTTTCATGAATGGTTTATCTGAGAAATAGCTAATGTTGGCTATGTATTTCATTTTCATTGATAGGATATGAAGTGTTGGAATGGTGCTTTAGCTATTGAGAGGTTTCTATCGGTATACGGTTGTTGTGGACAGCTGCCGTGAATAGAAGTTATCATTGCAGGTGCTAGATTATGTGGTATATCATATGATTTCAATGAGATTGCAAATATGGATTATTACAGCTGGTTCGGGTTTATTCTGAGTAAAAATGTAAGATTCTGAACTTGTGTAAGATTTCAGAGGGCGAAATGTAGTTCTATGGTTTATGGACTAAATGGGTTGACAAATTTTAGTTGTGTTGTATTATCAGTGCCTATGTGAGATAGGGCGACGTGGGATCACCCCGAGTATATGCTTGGTAAGGTCATTCAGCTATTGGTCGGCTTCTAGGACAACTCTGGGTCCGCTCGAGGACGAGCATTTGTTTAAGTTGGGGAGGATGTCACGACCCGACCCGTCGTCACGTGAGTTACCGCCCCGTTCCCCCCTTATTGTATTGCTTTATGTTTTGTTATCGGTATTGAGTGCGTTAGAATTTAATTGGAGTAATTTTGATAAGAAATAACACACTTAGTCTCTTTTAAGAAGACTTAAATTGGAAAAGTCAACCGGATGTTGACTTGTGAGTTAGAGGACTCAGAATTGAATTCTGATGATTCAGTTAGCTCCGGGTGATGATTTAAGGCTTAGGAGCGCAATTGGAAGTAAATTTGGAGGTCCGGTGAAGAAGTTAGCCTATTTTGGCGAAGTTTGAGTTTTGGCGAATTCCAGTTGATAGGCGAGATTTTGATCCGAGGGTCGGAATGGAATTCTGAGAGTTACAGTAGCTTCGTTAGGTGATTTTGGATATGTCTGCAAATTTTCAGGTTATTCGGACGTTTCGTTTGGTTGGGTTTTTGGTCAAATATGCAATTTGGAAGTTTTAAGAAAATTTAGGCTTTAATTTGATCATAATTGAGGATTTGATGTTGACGTTAGTATTTTGATGTTTCGAGCAAGTTTGAATGAAGTGTTAGATCATGTCTGTGCTTGTGGTTGAGGTCCCGAAGGCCTCGGGGTGATTTCGGATGGCTAACGGGGATTTTTGAGTTGGGAAATGCAGCAAAAAAATTGTAGAGAACTTTTGTTCTATGCGATCGCGGAGGGCTTCATGCGATCGCATAGAAGGTTTTGGAGGGGTCACAGATTGGCTCTATGCGATCGCGTAAAGGGCTGTGCGATCGCATAGGTGTGGAATTTTGGTCAGTGCGTTCGCATTCCGGGGGTTGCGATCGCGTAATGCATTTTGGACCTGGGCTCCCTGGCAACGTTTGTTCTATGCAAACGTGGAGATGGTTGCGCGATCCCATAGAAGGGGGTGACTGTGCGATGCGATCGTAGAGCTTGTCATGTGATCGCGTAAGAGGATTTTTTGGGACGTTTGAATTTGTTCTATGCGATCGCATTAGCAGTGTTGCGATCGCATAGAGGAAGGGCTGGGCGGACAGAATTGTTTTAAGGGTTATTTCATCCGCGACCAAGCTCATTTCTTTCACCATTTTTGGTCATCTTGGGAGCTTTTGACGAGGGATTAAGAGGATTTCGACTGGGAATCAATTGGAGGTAAGTTTTATGAGTTAAATACATGATTTTATTGAAGAATCATCCTTGAAATTCATGGAAAATATAGCCAAATTGTAAGAAATTAGGGCTTGAAGTAAAAATTCTAAATTTGGGATTTGAGGGGGCCATTGTGGTCCGATTTGGGTGTTCTTGGTATGAACGGACTCGTGGCGAGACGAGAATTCCGGAAATGTGAATTTTATAATTTTTGGAGATGTGGGCTCGGGTTTTGCAAATTTCGTCAATTTCGATATTTTTCGATTGTTTTCGATTGGGTAATGTCCCATTTGCATATTATAATGTATTCGCTCTGGTTTTGGTTAGATTCGACGCGCGTGGAGGCCAATTTGAGGGGCAAAGGCGTCGCGAGCGAGGAATTCCACCGGTTCGAGGTGAGTAATACTTGGGGATGATATCCTGAGGGTTTGAAACCCCGGATTTGCACATCTTAGTGCTGTATTGTGGTGACTTGCACGCTGGACCTGAGCATGGGGTAGAGCACCATTGGGGATCGTGACTTAGTCCGTCCCGGTTGTTGGATTTTACCGTGTATTTGCAAATAATTTTTGTTATCATTATGACTTGGGCTCATTGCCATACTTGGTGCTTATTGACGATTATTGGAACTCTTTATGAACTATCATCACTGTTTTCCTCACTATTTGAAATATTATCTGAACTTAGTCCATGTGATTTACATTGTTTCATGAACTCAGCTATATTTTTCTCAAACTTGGAGTTTTAACTGATATTTGAACTATTATTTGAGCTGAGTATTGCTGTTTTACTGATGCCCGAGGGGCTTTTGACTATTTTGGACTGATTGAGGCCGAGGGCCATATGTGAGGGCATGAAGAGTGATGTAAGGAGGCTTTCAGGCCTCGAGTGCTATGGGAGGAGGCTTTCAGTCCTCGAGTGTTACGTGTGCATATGCATATACATGCATGGATCGGACTGCATGCCGCAATATTATATTGCATGGATCGGACTGCACACCGCAGTAGTATATTATACGGATCGGACTACACGCCGCAGTGATATGTTATGCGGATCGGACTGCACGCCGCAGTATTATAGCGCTTGGGCTGTAGGAGCCCCTCCGGAGTCTGTACACACCCCCAGTGAGCGCAGGGTACCCATGGATCGGGCTACGCGCCGTAGCGGTCATATGCATTGCATTGCATTCATGCATTCACTCCTGTTTGTACTACGTGGCATGACATTTAGCACTCATATATCATTGGCACACATGTTATTACTTGCCTTGTTGACCAGATACCCTGGTGTTACATGTTAAGGAGTGCTGAGCCCGAGAGGATGATGTTGTACTTGGTGCTTATTTGAGTTGATCCCGAGGGGCTGATACTGTTCTGAGCGATTGATGCAGAGCCTGAGGGGCAACTTTCTGATTATTTCCTGCTTGTCGAAACTCTTTTTTTGCAACTGTTGAAAAGGCATGTTTTCAAAAGAGATTTTACCGAGCTTGAGATTTTCTAAGGGATTTTCTCGGTGTTACGGTTGTAATATTTTTCTAAAAGGGTTGTACTATCTGTTAAAGCATTTTGGTGTGCTCATACGTGTTTTGTTATCGCTCAGATATTATTCTCTCTTATTACCACTGAGTTGGAAGTACTCACTTTACTCCCTGCACTTTGTGTGCAGTTGCATGTATTGTTCAGCCGGTAGCTGGCTATTAGAAGGACCGAAGACCTTATTGTGGTAGTTGAGCAAGGTGACCGCCAGCGTTCGCGGCACCGCACTCCATCTCTGCATTTGATTTTTATCTTGTACATATATATACATTGTTGGCCCAATGGTAGTGTCCCTACTAATTAGATGCTCGTGACTTGTGACACCCCAGTCGGGCTGTATTGGGTTGTATTTATATTGGTTAATATCATTAATTCATATGCGAACTGTTATATAATTGACTAACTGCTTTAAATGGTGTTCTGAAATGGTCTGGCTGGCCTTGTCTTCACGAGAGGTGCCATCACGAACGGGTTTGGGAATTGGGTCGTGACAACTCCCCAACCCTTTTTCATTAGTTTTCACTTTTAAACAAAAAGGGGGATTCTCATGCATTGATTCTTGAAAAATATAAGTTGAACCATACATGCATTTTCTTTAATATCTAAAATCTAGTTAGAGGAACTGGGTAGGAGTAAATATTTGCAAAAAAGAGCGGTTGATCACCTAAATAAGTTCTAATTCTATTTTTGAACTTCAATTCTAATATATATGTGTGTTAACTTGTGAATTAGATTGATGGTACTAGGCTGTTTGGTGAATTGAAAGTAGAAGTTAAAAAGGGAAATTCGACTCCAGGTACCTATGGCTAACTTTAACCTTTGTAAAGTCACCTTGTTTGATGTACGAGTAATTGGTATGTATTTGTTATGTGGACTATTTGTGAATTTTGTTTGCTTCACCGGTGTTAGGGCAAGGTGGCCTATTTCATGAATTCTTGTGACTAAATTGCCTTGAACATTCTTGGTTAACGTTCTGATATGACGGTGTGAACAAATGGCAACAAACAAAGTGTGTGTGTGAATTTGTTTATGTGGCAAGGGCTGTGAAATAAATAATGGAATAAGTCGTGAATGATGCAATTGAAACAACTGTGGTACCATCATGTATGGCTTGTCGTGGGCAATTATCATTGTGATTAAATTGATATTATAGAGGTGAAATGATATTCGGAATTGCCTGAAGCCATGTGATTGAACTGTGAACTATTGTTTTTGTGATAAATATGATCGTCCGGAGGGATCGGGTTGCACGCCGCAACACGAAGTTATAAGGTGTGGGTTGTGGTGATAAGGGTGGCCGAGGTAATAAGGGTGGAAAAGTGATCGAAATCACAATTGAAATAAAAATATATGAAACTCTTGAGTATGAAATGATGTTAAAAGGGAAAAAGGAGAGATTGTGAAACTTGTTGTCTTTGGTTGTTCCTTTCATGTGCAATTGATTGTTGATTCTATTAGTGTTTATATCTGTGTATTGATTGATTTTACTTAGGGTAAAGTTTGTTCATACATACCAGTACAATTCAAATGTACTGACGTCCCTTTTGCCGGGGGCGCTACTTTCTTGTTATGATTGTAGGTGGTTCTATAGCAGGTACTCCAGTCCACCGATAGTAGAACTCCTCCACTTTTCGTCAGCTGTATTGGTGAGCCCCTTTCCTTTTGGGGTTCTGTGTGGCTCTGGCCGCTTTTCTTCCCGGAGACTTATTTTGGGTATTTGTGTAAGGTACAGCCGGAGCCTTGTTACTGGCAAGTAATGTAAAACTCTTTTATATCCCTTGAGGCTCCGTAGATAGGAAATATGGGTAATGTACTTATGTATTTTGTATTTGGGCAGTATAACTTGTAGACCACGTAAAGTAAGCATGTGTGTTATGTATATTTCGTAAGAATGTGATTAACCATAAACGGATATTTCACTTGAATAATGGGTATTGAAATCACGGGGTAACACGTGGGTTAGTAAAGAACCCAGGTCCTCTTGACTGGGGCTACCCGGTCGAGCGCCGGTTGCGCCCCTCAGTTTTGGGGCATGACACATGCCCTCAGTGTCTTAAAATCAGATTAATTAATAGATTCCATGACTATAGGATTTAATCCAGATTCTGTTATGATGAGTGATATGTATGTTTTCAATGTCTTAAAATCAGATTAAAGAATAGATGCCATGCCTACAAGACTCAATCCAAATTATGTTATGGCAAGTGTTTATGTCTGCATGTCTTAAAATCAGATTAAAGAATTTAGAAATCATGCCTATAGGAAACCATATTCGAAATTCTGCCAATCAAAATAAACTAGCTAGTAATTCAACTTAGTCCACGCTTAGTTCACTTCTGATTGGTTTAATTAACTAGTCTATATTTCTTGAAACTAGTTCTTTAAAACTGCCTCAATTTAACAGTAGAACAACATGCCTATAGGTATTAAAGAAGTCCGTTTCAAAACCTGCTTTGTTTCTATATAAATATAGCCACCAGTACTTAGCCTATAGGCAAGCCTTTAGGGTGTTTTCAAAATCGCATTTCTGAAATCTATTTCTATTGCTTAACGTTTCTAATCCTAACGCGCTTTAAAAATCAATTGGCAACTGCTAGGGTCACTACTCCCGAGTTTCTAAAAAAAGTTGTTTGTTTCTGCATATTCCCTTAGATATCCTACCTTAGGACACTACCTAATAAAACCCTTTAATTGTGCTTGAGTCGTGCTCTTTATGTGCTTGTTTGGGGAGGAAAATTTGAGGCTCTAGTTTCTCCTTTTTATGTGCTGAAAGTCCTAAGTGTTTTGGTTTTCTCCTTTGAATTTTCACCTTTTAAAACCTTAAGGGTCCATCTAGAACCACCAATAGATAGAGGTCCTAACTCCCTCCAGGACCGTTAAGACAGGACGGGTAGCAGCACATGATAGAGATCGCTGACCAAACACTCGCTTTGCATGACAATAAGGGGATAAGGAAGGTAGATATGGGATATTATGACTATGCGCTAATGTCACGTGTAGCACCTCATCGAGGAGTTCTTATCAGACATTGTGTTGGGCTATCATACAGGCTAACCAACCTAGGACCCCTCATTTACCAAAATTCCCCTTTTTATTTAAAACGTTGTTTTACAACTTATCCAAATCATTATCTTATTACTTGAGTTTTCTAACGTGCTTTAGTTGAAACGTATTTGATTCAACTGTATATTAAGTAATTTGTGAATATAAGTTCAGTCGGGACCCACAGTTGTGGATCAAGAGGGGTGCCTAACATCTTCCCCTCGAGGTTACTCCGAGCCCTTACACTAATTTCTAGTAATGCAAACCAATTCAAGAGTTAAACACTCTAGGTGCCCTAACGAACCATAATTTGTTAGGTGGCGACTCTTCGAATACCCAATTCCCAATAGGAAATGAGTCATTACCCCCATGGAATGTAAAAACCCGGACCTCTCTCCGCGAGGAGGGAAAAAAGGGGGGCGCGACATTGGGTTTTAAGAAGAATGATGAACTGCTCTGCCTAAATAAATCATACATTCCTTTTGAGTTTATTTACGAACGTTATGTGAATATATAGTCATATAATCTTTATCATGATGAACTAGGCATTACTTCTTTGGATGGGTGCTTCGCCGGGTATATGTTTTCATTATCTGCTTCCTAGGGTAGTTGATATTTCTGATGCAAGAAGGAAAGATTCATACACATTTAGCCATGGTCACCAGGACCTTAATGGATGGCATAGAAGGATAAACTTACACTATCATCCCCATGATTTTATCTAAGATGTATCGTGCTCTAGATCGGTGCAAGCAAGGATTCTGACACTTTGATGGTTTTACTCTATTGCTACAAGTCATGCTACTGGAACACTTTCATAGAGGAGAGTACCATCAAGATCTTCTATGAAGACCACTAAATGACTACATAGACAACCGTCACCCAAAGAAAATGATGTTTGTTCCAGACAGGTTTGCAAGGCCTTGAAGTGTTGTAGGTTGGGTGCATTTGTTTAACAATATGATAGATGAGCACGTACATTGGATGTTTGAATGGTTTCCTAGTAGTGAGTTCATAATCAAGTCAATGGGGACTACTCATTTGGTACTGATTGTGTTCCAAGGAATCTACCCTTATGCTCTTATAAGGGTAATGAGGCAAGCTGGAAGAAAACACGTCTTACCTCGGGTTTCGAACATGGTACAATAGAAGGCAAATTTCAAGGGAAATGTCATCCCATTCTAGTTCGAAGCGCAACATATGTGGAACCAAAATATCATTGTGGAATGTGAGACTATTGAGCTGGATATGCATCACACCGACCATATGTACCATTATCTATCAAGGCTGGAAGATGACGTAGCTAGGGACGTTGAACTAGGAGTCAATCTGAAGGATATGATCATATATGAAGTGGATAAGGAATAGGTAAAGAACAAGAGGCTACGAAAAAGGGTGTTCGAGTCCGAAGCTAAGAATCTAGAGCAGCACAAAGTGAACATGGAGGTGATAAGGGAATGGAGGGAGATCTCCACCAAGTCAACAGAAAGATCGGGACACTTGGAACAAGGATTGATGGAGCTAGAAGGGAAGATGAGAAAGAAACTTTGGGATTGTCATGGCATGGATGACGATGAAGGGGGAAAGCTGGCAAAACCTTACTTATTGCTGGACATGCGCGCTCTGGGATACATGATTGATATGTTCAAGAAAGCCAAGCATGGAGAAGGTCCTTCAAGACCAAGTAGAGTTGAAGATTATGTTCTTTACTGTTTTCTAGCTTCGATTAGATTTCGATGAAATAAGGGTCAATGCCATTATCAACTTTATTTTTATTATTGTCGATTTAGTGAAAGATAATTTTGGCTCACTTTCAGACTAATGAAATGAAGCAATTGTTGACACCAATTTTCTCCAAGTCTATATGTCGCTTAAGCCTACCTCAGGCACAATGAGGTCCCCAAATTAAGATGCAGTTTATTGCATGACTTTTGAAAAACATGTTTAAATACTGCGAATAGTACTTTATTTCACCTTACTAACTTTGTTACCTTTTTTGGTTTTTATTTCTTCACTAATTCCCATTTCCAAAAGTTGGTTCGTGCATACTCGCATCATCAGCATACCATACAAGATATAGCGGCCCTCCACATCCTCCTCCACCTAGTGACCCGAAAATCAAAGACAAGATAAAAAGGAAAATAGATTAATTAAGTGGTATCTGAAAAGATAATGCTGTTGTGGTGGAAAATGTTGAATCTTCAGATGGTAGAAGCATTCCAGGCCATAATGAGTTGGTCTTATGTTTGGATCATAAAATCCTTCAACTACAGGGCGAGTATAAGAAGGTCTAAAATCTGGCTAACCTTTCCATTACTCTAAATGTTCCAAACATCAACCAACAAAACCCGATTACCCAGAACCAAACAACACCACAAAATACATAAAAAATAAGAATCCGCCACCCATAGGTCTAAATCATCCCACACAACACCAGTATCATAATCCTGCACCTCCCCAGAACTTTAACCCACCACCAGTGTAAATCCCTTAACAACACCACCAGCATCTAACTCAATACCTGCAAAGTAATAATTATCACACTCCCTAAAATTCACCACAACCTATTCCCGATCCCCAAAGCACAACCAACGATCACCCTATACCCAAGTTCCAGGAACTCATCAAAGCAATATGATAAATGTGGAAATCTTAACCCGTACTCCACATTATACCCTATACATACCCGTGCCGACCGAGAAGGACCTTCTCTTTATAAAAATGGCGGAGGAACTCAAGAAACTCACAGGGAGAGTCTGAAGTGTTGAAGGACTAAATTATGAGGACCTATGTATTTAGTTAAATGTGGAATTGTTAGATGCTTACAAACCTCCCAAGTTCAAAATGTTCGATGGCATTAGTGATTCGAAGGTGTATCTAAGAACCTACTACCACAATCTCATAGTAGTAGGTAAGAATGAACAAATCCACATGAAACTATTCATGTGAAGCCCTATATGAGATGCTTTGTCTTGGTATATTAGTCAAAACGCAAAGAAGTGGAAAAATTGGGTAATCATGGCATCAGACTTCATGGACAAATTCAGGTTCAATATAGAGAACGTGCAAGACATTTTCTTATTCAAAATCTAAAGAAAAAGCCGACATAAACCTTACACGAGTATGCCACTCGTTTGATAACTGAGGCCAACTTTTGGTCTCCATCAAGAATCACAAGTTTTCAGAAATCATCAACTTAGGAGAGAGAATAAAAAGAGGAATCAAAAGCGGAATGGTGACCAATTTCGAGGCGCTGCAAGCCATAAATAAAAACGCACAATAAGGAGGTTTTGAAAATAAGAAAGAAGTGGGTGCCATGATGGTAGCACAGGGTCGTAAGTCTCCCCTCGCATACTAAACACCTCCACCTACATATCAACCCTCACCCGAAAATACCAATACCCTGCAACCACCTACCATTCCTATAACACTCAACCTGCATATTCCGATTCAACTCCATTGCTTGCAAAAACTACCCAAAGCCACGTCAAAATATTTGCTGCATACCTCTTAAACAAAACACCCAATTGCTAAACCCATAGCCCATCTCTATGAGAGACTGAAAGTTGTTAGTTACGTCACCCTTATTCCTACTGTTGTTATGGAAAATCCTTCCCAATGGATCAACCCTAACAAAATATATGCTTATCATTCATACATGAAGTGTCATACCATTGAGGAATGCCGCAGTTGAAAGATAAGATTTAGAAACAGATCGACATTAAGGTTATACAGGCAAAAGAAGATGCACCATATATCCATAACAACCCTCTCCCGGATCATAGAAGCGAGGGAGTGAACGTGATAGAAACTGATTTGGAGTGGGTTCAGGAAGGGTCTATCGGACTCATTTGAGAGGGAGACACTCCTAAAACATCTTTGGTCACATCACACCAGTGGTGGTACAAACTCGGGCATCTTTTGAATTTGAGGTAGCCACACCTTTCACTGTAATGGCAGCTCCCATACCATATTAAAAGTTTGAGGTTCGTTGTCACGCCCCAAAACCGAGAGGCGCGAACGGCTCTCAACCGAGCAAGCCCGACTGAGCAAGTCTATTATGTTTCATTCTACGCAAAATTTATTTATGAATAACAAAGAGATGAACTCTATAAATCCTACTTTATGAGCATTACATTGGCAATTTATATCTTTGTCTTACATTAACAGTTCAACCATACTAACCAAATTGTTACAATTAATAGATACGAAGGAAATATTCTGCTAAATAACAACATATGTAGTTCAAATTATAAATACCCGACACCACCCACAACCTGTCTACGGAGCCTGTAAATATATCTGAACAGTAATATGGAAATGCTAGCAACAAGGCTCCGGCTATACAACAAAATACAAAGTACATAATAAATAATGGTACATGACCAACATTGTCTGCTATGGAACCACCTACATCCATTTAAAGACGTAGCGCTATTGGCAAAAGGGACGTTAGTGCTATCGAATAACACTAGTATGTATAACTAAACATCATCTCATTAGAAAGAACAACAATACAAGAACAAAGAAATTATAAGGATTCAACAAAAGCTTAAAACAACCATTACATCATCAAATAAAAGGAATCACATAGCTTTCACATAATTTTCATGGATTTTGTTTGGGTCATTTAATATTGTTCATCATCATGCACAATACCACCCCTTTCTTGAGTGGAGTCCGATCACGACCTGATCGGCTAGGTTGCCTCATTTGAGACATGTACCTCAATCACAATTCATTCTCACTTTCCGGAATTTAATATCAGCACAATACCACCATGTGTACGGCATGGCGTCCGATCACATCTCGATCGGCTAGGCCGCCTTACCATGGCGTTGTTTCTTTCTCATTAATCATCTCATTTCAATCTTTATTTCACATATATCAATTCATAGTCACTTAGTGCAACAATTATCACATCATACATGGAACTAGGCCATATTTCATAACTCACATTCCATATCACTTTCACATTCAACATCAAACTTGCAATTTAAGATAATGGACACGTACACGAGCAATTCAAGTTGTAAGCATAGAGAGGAATTCTCATGATTCGGCATAATAATCAAAATTTAAACTTGATTTGAAATTTAGGAAATTTAGCATATAGTTCATATCCTTCACATATCCCCAATTTACCAAGAATAGCACATTGAACACATTGAGACACATATTTCACATATATTCTTGCAAGACCAAATCTTTTGTAATAACAAATACTACATAAATCAGATTCCGGACATACAACATATGTGGGGACACCATGGAAGCTCAATTTCTATGAAGAGAGTGGGAATCGATTAATAATTAGGAAGATTACCCATGGTGTAACTCTCTTAGGAATTTCATCAATCACCTAACATGTGAAGTAGTCTACAAGGTCTGAAAATGGAAATCCCTTTCTCCCTCAACAAATTTTAATCGGAACTACCCAAATTAGTTCTTTAATAGCACATACTACAACTTAATCTCACATGCATGGCCTATTTCTAATCCCATAACATATTTGAACCCTTAACCTCTTACATGAAATCTTGGAAGAAGGACTTACCCGGATGGAGGACAATCAAGTTGTTATCTTCCTTGATTCCTAAAAACTTGAGCAAGATTTGAGTGATTATGAAGCTAGGCTCCGTCTCTCTCTTTCTCTCTCTATATGCTCTCAAATCTCTCTAAAATCAGTAGAAAATAACCCCAAATAAAACCCCAAAGCCTATATATTAAAACGGGGTCAGGTTATATAAATAGGAAAAATAAGCCTCTGTAATCGGGTCTGCAATCGCATAATGGACAGCAAAACAAGAATATGGGTCGCAAAATGCATCGCGGAACTGGTTCCCAAAACTGGGCTACAGTCCAGTATTGTGACCCGATTTGTGATTGCAGATTAATTATGCAGACCGCATAATTGTTTTGCGATCGCAGAACTGACACAGGATCGCATTTTTCCGGCCTTTGGTAATTTGATCATAACTTTGTGTAGGAATATCCTAATGACGAACGGTTTGAGGTGTTGGAAACTAGACTCGACTTCCTTCCATATGATAGGTTTCATCACATAAAACTTTATATATATATATATATATGATCGTTGAAAGTGTGAACTTGTGTAAACTTGTTTGGAATTTTAGCCCATTATGAAATTTTCTAACTTGATGTAGACTTCGGCCTCCCATTATACCACGCATTATTTATTATGTGACTTATACACTTATTTACCAAATCCAATTTATGCCCATCATTTTAGTAGTGCATAAAATATTATAGTTAGCCTACATGGCACCACAAAATCCTAATTTACTTAGCGAAATTTTCCGGGGCCTTAAATTCTCCCCGCTTATGATAATTCATCTTCGAATGAGAGGTATATCCTGCCCTAAACAACTAACATAACGTATCTCTTTTCTAACCTACCTCAAGGTCATAAAGTTTGACTAACACCCAAAATTTTCAGAAATTTTAGCAGCATCTCCTTTGTAACTAGGCCTATCCACCTGCTAGAGAACCACCAAAATATCCTAAAAAATTATCTAAAACTCGACAAAGCACAACAATGTATATTTTCATAACGCTAATCTTACCATTATAACCGCTTCATTATTATAATGATACCCAAACATGGACTACACATTTTAAAATCATAACATCTATAAGGTACCTTTCAAGTTGAAACTTATTCTTACACAATCAAGCGAAAATAGTTTCTTTCCACGACACTTTCATCCTTCAAGGTGGCCTCCTCGACTTACAGGCTTTACCATAAAATATTTACGAAAGAAATCCCAACCTCCAAACTTATCTAACAAGTATGACAACTTGATACCTCACATAAGCTAACTATCCATTAACTTCATCTTCAATAGTTTCCACTGGAATGATACACAAAGGGTCTCCAACTACCTTATTAGAAATAGACATGTGAAAACACAAATTATATGGGGAACAACTACGAGGATACTTCATACTTCTAGTGCAGCCTACTGTAACATACACTTATGCAACCTTCATTATCAACTCACATAACATTTTCATGGAAAAATATTGGGAACAACCTATTCTCCCTCCTAAATTCTGAATCTCTATGCGAACACCCATACTAAACCTTTGATGACCTTCAACGATTACACAAAGATGTGCTATCCTGAACTGGCCATAAAAATTACCTATCGAATACATGTGATCACACGGGGATGCTCCCTCTTTGACTTGATTGAACCTTTAATACCCAATAGATTGAATACAATTAGGAGCAATGGAGTTCAAGATCCGGTCAGAATTATTCAGGAACCCATTAATGTGCCGAGTAGAGTATTTCACGAGGTTATATGCTAAAAGACATAAAGATTACTACTGACATGGTTAATCATTGTGACGACATCTATTATTAGACAAATAAGTCATAGGGGTAACTCGTACATTGGCAATAAGAGCCATTAAGGAGGAATATTCAAGTACATGACCCACTCGTCTCCTGGAGTGTAGGGAAAGTCAGTTTATCAAGAAGAAGAACACTTTGGCACCTTGAATGGAGTATGAGTTTCAAAATACATAAAGTTGAATTACACTCTTTACGTTAACTGATACAAGGAATCTATGCCACAAGCCTATCAGGATGAAAAGATGTTGAACACTTATGAGATTATCATATTTCAAACAGCTTAACATTTCCTGATAATTTACCCTATATGAGAGAACTAAAGATACGACAACTTGTCTTCCAAATCAGTATGCTCCTGATATGTGCAAAAAATCTGAAGGCATCTAATCTCAACCTTTTACAAGTGAAACAACATATCCAGGAACTCCTAACATAGGGGTGAAATCATGTAATTGTTGGAGGGGTTCTAATGGTTGATGTAACGCTTGTGAGCACGTGATTTTTGCCCTATATGAATTTTCTCATAAAATATAAGAAAATAATCTTTCTCATTTTTGCAATTTTATAGGATTTTTCATAGAATTTTGTTAATTATTTGCATTAGTGTGCATATTTAATTTTCATTAAAAATAAAAAATACAAAAAATACCATGCATTGCATTTATATTTTGTTCACATTTTAGGATTAATTAATCAATTAGTTTCTTTATTAAAAAAAAAAATCAGAAAAATGGCTCACTTTTACGTTCTTAGCGTTTAAGTTTTGGATTATTAACCTTTTCTCTTTAATTTAGGATAAATTAATTTGTATAAATATTATAGCTAGATAATTAGCTTAAATTTACAATGTGAATTAATTTAGGTATTTAATTTAGGAAAATTGAAAAAGCTGGTTTTAATTTGAATTGGGCCAAATCATTTTGAAAGCCCAAACTTTTCTCCTTACCCAGCCCAAACCGGGTCGACCTGACCCGACCAACACCCAAACCCTTATTCCTCTAATATAATAATACCTAAACCTAGACCTAAGGGAGGGGGACTAATGCCTGAAATACACAAAGAGCGCCGCAGCAATAGAGCTCCCCACCCTCATTAGTTCATCTCCTTCACGCCACCCCAGCAGCCAGAACACAAACGACCCCCACCCCATCGACTCGCCTACTTCAACAACAACAGCCACCGGACCTCGCGACTCACCCCATTGCCGGAAAGTCGTGTACACCACCTGCATTCATCTCCCTCGACGCACACAACCACAAACACATACAGAAAGGAGAAACAGAGAGAACGAGAGTAGAAGAGAGGCAGCAAATTTCAGTCAAAATCGAGTGACCGTTAGCTTCGAGCTTGGGTGTCGAGTTTCTCGGTATTGTTTCGAGGTTCCGTTTGCGTCTATGTCTGTTATTCAAGCTTCAAAACAGTTTTGTAGAGGTCCGTATCTCCCACTATCACTCTGTTAAGGTATATTTTTGAATGTATGAATTTATTTAACTTCATGAAGGCTGAAACGGTTCCCTCTGTTAAATGTTGATTTTACGCCTTCTTCTCTGTTAAATTTTTCTCCAGTTTTCTTTTGATTTTTGCCGTTTGTCCTATTAATCGTTTGAGTTGGTATTTCTTCGTTAATTTTTGCTCTGTCGTTGTGGAGATTTCAGCGCATTGGTTTGCCTTTCTGTGATTGTTTGGATCTTCAATGTTTGGGACCTTTGTTTGCTGCTGGAAATTTTAAAAACAAGGGGGCAATGATTTTAATTTGGGCTAAGGTAAAAATGCAATTTGGGACCGAACAAGCTATTGAAAGATTTAGTCTTGTGGCATTATATGTTCCAGTTTTATATTTCTTGCTAATTCTTGGCACAATCTCTTTCCTATGTATTTTATACTATATTGTTTTTGTTGTGCTAATGAGAAAGTGACACTTAGTGTCTTTGGATTATTTTTGAATGCTAACAAAATCCCAAGCAACAGTATTTAGATATTAGTGAAGCTACTGCTCCAAAAGTTGACCCATTTTTTCTACAATAATTCTCAAAATTACATGGCCTTCGTTTAATTAATAATTTTATCCTTAGAAATCGAGGCGTGCCACTTAGCGAATTTTCCATGGCCCTCGCAAAGTTGCAAACGCATGTTGCGTTTGGCACGTCATTTGAATAATTTACCTTCCTAAATTCGGGTGCACATTTATGTGACCCAAATCCAAATCTCAACGCTAGATAAAATGTGTTATGGATTGCGGGTGCATTTATGTGACGTGGTTCGAAACATATTTTAAATGATGTTGCAATCTTACTTTAAAAACAAATAAAAGCGGTTAAAGTCAAAATTTGCACATAGATTCATAATTGTTTAAAATCTGATAATTAAGCCGAATATAACAGTTGAGCGACCGTGCTAGAACCACGAAATTCGGGAATGCCTAATACCTTCTCCTGGATAAACAGAATTCCTTACTCGAATTTCTGGTTCGCGGACTGTGAAACAGAGTCATTCTTTTCCTCGCTTCGGGATTTCAAACCGGTGACTTGGGACACCATAAATCTCCCAAGTGGCGACTTTGAATTTTTAATAAATAAATTATCCCGTTTCGATTCTCACTTCAAGTTAGAAATAACTCCTTTACTATACCCCCTTCCGGAGGTGTAGTAAAAAAAGAGGTGTGACAGCTCTAGCAACTTTGCTGGGGAAAAGAACCCAGAACTTTCGGTTCAGGGTTCAAAATTCGAACTTAGATAAATTATTGTATTTGGCTTTATCTGTTGACACGATCCAAAATCCACTAAGGGTTGTGTTTGTGCCGGACACCGCTGTCAGGCAAGCCAACTAAATAATCAATTAAATTCTCTTTTTAATGACCTTTGAAGATCTAGGATTTTTCCGTTCATTTTTTTCATAATTAAAACAATCTCTACTTCAATTCGAATTAAGTAATAACTATAAGTACACATCTTTCGAAAACCATCCCAGAACTCGGTGTCACAAGTGCATGAGCATCTATTGATAAGGAAAATAAAATATAACATCTGTCCGAAATACAGTGGACGGGGAATAAATAATAAAAATTGCTGAAAGGAACTACACTAGCTGCGGGTCGTCTCGAACAATGCAGCGCACCTAGTCCCAAAATCATCCGTGCAGCTACGCCCAGTAAGCCACTAGAGATACATATACATGTGGAACAAAAATACACAGAAGTGTAGTATGAGTACGTAAACAACGTGTACTCAATGCGTATCCCGCCTAATCTCGAAGAAGTAGAGATGAGATGGCCAACTTCGACACTTACTAAAGGCCCAATTATAACGTGGTGAAGATGTGAGGATAATATGGATTTATCTAATATTTATATCTGATAAAGCAAGAAAACAGGTAACACCTTCTCAACTAATCAAATATTTTCAAGGATTACTTTTAATCATCTTATCAATTTGTATCAAGCCATGAAAGGCAATATCAACGTTTAAAAGTCTCAGGCAAC
>MU779389.1:135894-195479 GCA_026770625.1 Nicotiana glauca | reverse complement strand
ATATATATATATATATATATATATATATCATGCGCAGTCATGCCGAGGCGACGGTCCGATCCAATAGAAATAAACTGTGGACTTGCCGAGGGTCGATGACGCGCCTATAGATGCATCTATTTAATCTATCGAGGTGTTCAACCCGTTCCAAAATAAACACATAGAGACATTCAATCAAGAAGCCAATGTGGTGCAATTATTCAAATCAAAGCTAATTCTCTTTTAACAATTTAAGAAAATGAGGTTTAGATCCTGTTTAAAAAATTCATTTACTATTTTGATGTGGTTTAACCAATTCAACAATCCATAAGATTACAAATATTCAAAGTATAGCATGCTTTTGGGTCCTAGACTACCCGAACAATATCATAATAGTAGCTACACACGGACTGTCGCCACCTCGTGCGTACATAGCCCCCACAAATAGGAGCACATAATCAATTATTTCACCTATGGGGATAATTCCCTCTTACAATGTTAGAAAGGAGACTCACCTCGCTCCAAAGACTCATAACCGGCATTCTACATTCGTCCGAAGACTTGCACTGATGCACAATGCTCCAAAACTAGCCAATGATTATACAAATCCATTAATATATGCTCAATTAAACTTTACAACCCAATTTGTAACAATTCCTAACCCCAAATGAAAAGTTTACCAAAATGCCCTTGTGCCCACGTGCCCGAAATCCAAAATTTCTCGAAGATAGAGTTTACCCAAGAACTACGAACTCAAATATAAAAAATTTCTCTTAATTCCATACCCAAATCGTGGCTAAATTGCAAGAATATAATTTTCTAGATTTCCCACCAAAACCTCATTTTTTTTAACTAACTTTCATGCGCAAATCCATACACAATTGATGTATTCAACTCAAAATAGGTGGGGATAACATTCCTTATCATTGATGATGAAAATACCCTCTTGAAGCTCACCCCAAAAATCGCCCAAGCCATGAAAAATGAGAGAAATGCACTAAAATAGAGATTTTTAAACATCCATTCTGCTCTAGCTGTTTCTGCATCTGCGGTTCTTAGACCGCTTGTGCTGTTCCGTAGGTGCGGTTAAAATGCCGCATCTACGATCTTCCCTGAGCCAACCCTTTCTCGCTTCAGCGACGCATCACCCACAGATGCGGTCCCGCTTCTGCGGAACTCTGACTGCATCTGCTGTCCTCTCCAAAATACTCTAATCCGCTTCTGCGACTATTTCCCCACAGATGCGGTCCCGCTTCTGCGGAACCTTGACCGCATCTTCATCCCTCAAACCTTAGACCAAAAACTGCTTCTGCGGTCAACCCACCGTAGAAGCAAAAATACCAGTAACCAGATTCCTTCCGCTTGTCCAAAAATCCCATTTTCAATCCGTTAACCACCCGAAATCCACTCGAGGACCCCGCGACCTCAATCAAACCTACCAACCAATCCCAAAACACGTTACGGACTTACCCGAGGCCTCAAATCATATCAAACAACGCTAAAACCATTAATTACATCCTGTTTCAAGCTTTATGAACTTCAAAATTTCAAACTTCTACTTCCAACGTTTAAACCTGTCAAATCACGTTCGATTGACCTCAAATTTTGCGCACAAGTCATATTTGACATTACGGACCTACTCCAACGTCCGTAATTGGATTCCGACCCCGATATCAAAAAGTCTACCCCCGGTCAAACTTCTCAAAAACCTTCAAATTTCTATCTTTAGCCAAATGACTCCAAAATGACCCACGGGCCTCCGAATTCACTTCCGATCGTGTTCCCAACTCCAGAATCACCATACGGAGCTACTCCCAGTCTCGGAATTCCAAACGGACATCGATAATACTGAAATGCACTTCAAATCAAACTTAGTAAATTTCTTCCAAAATGCCAACTTCCACAATAGGCGCCAAAACGCTCCCGGTAATCCAAAACCCAATCCGGGCATATGCCCAAGTCCGAAATCATCATACGAACCTGCTGGAAGCTTCAAATCTTGATTCCGAGGTCGTTTACTCGAAATTCCAATCTTAGCCATTTTCTCCAACTTAAGGCTTCTGAAATGAGAATTTTCATTCAAATTTAACTCCGATCTTCCAAAATTTCAATTCCGACCATACGCACAAGTCAATATACCTAAAATGAAGCTGCTCATGGCCTCAGACCGCTGAACCATGCGCTAAAGCTCAAAATGACCGGTCGGGTCGTTACATTCACTCCCACTTAAACATACGTTCGTCCTTGAACGTGCTGAGAACTACGCTGAAGTAGTCTGGAATCACTGTTTAACTTCTCATGCACATTCCCGTGATACCACAACTCAGTTGAGCACATCAGCTCGATCAATTCTGAAGATATCCCCTTTTATTCAAGCAAATAAGACTTAGAGCCTAATTCCAACATCCAGAATTCTATGCCCGACCTGCTTCCAACATAAGATCACCATATCAATCTCTACATGTCATACCCTGACGCAGCTGCATAACTTTGCCGAATTTACAACTTGCACCACATTACTCATAGGACAACAATAACTTTCCTTGATCAATTGACCGAAATCCCACGACTCTGATGCTCCTATTGCACCCCATGACATACACATGTTTTACTCTAACTCTTACAATGCAGCCACAATAGAAGAGATGTGCAGAAATTCATAATCAACTGCTGAGTCAACCAATCATTGAGTCTATTTCAAGAACCATAACTGCATTCTGGGCAAAATAATAGCCTTAGCTCCTTAATGTACTTCATATACTCGGATTGCACGGATCTTAAAACCAATAATCTCATCACACCCAGTACGAACTACTCAAGCAATATGCCACCCCGAACATGATCAAAAGTCTCAATCGATGCAATAATGTGCCAATAGGCTACCGATTAGAATGCAATACAAAAAGGAAAACGAACTCTGGAAGGAATTACCTAACTCCCGTACTAATACGGACTTTCCTTAGAAAATAGGAAGTGGGACATACAAAATGACATATAGAAAACCGTACTCAACATCACACTGTTACGGCATGCAACCCGATCCAAATAACATAGATCTCGCATAAGGAGATTGCACATCGAGCTGAATTTGCTCATTACAACAAAATACCGCACATCGGTCATAAGCATGCTAAGTACATAATAACATCCCTGAGGGAACATCTAGCATCAAAAGCTATAAAACTCAAGCACAACTGAGGTGCGATATACAATCTAAATCTCAAGAGCCATCTTGCTCATAATACAACATTTCTATATGGATCCTCAAAACGTAAGCGATTTCTAAGCCGTCTCAAAACTCTCACGGAGCAATGCATCACCACATGGAATATCTGACAATGAAATAACACTCTGACTACTCCATAAGGAGCGCATTACTGAAATGAACATAACTGGCCTGACATAGAGCCCAATTCACATTTAAATCCATCCACCGACCTCAAGTCGATCCTGATCATATCAAATTAAGCCAATGACCTTTCAAAGGTCTATACTAATTCCCCTCTTCTCGTAACCCACTAGGACAACCATCATAACCAAGGCAAACCTCCACAGTCCATAACGCAATAACCGAGTGCCGTCTAGGCATAAATTCTCAAATTAATGATATCACCTCCAACCTCATACTTGGTTTAATATTTAATCAATCAAGTGACTACATGTCACACTTATACAATCTTCTTGTAGGACATGCTCCCCACACCCTTCCAAGACATATAACAGGTCCACTCATCCAAACCACCAGCCGCACTAACGCTGAAAAGCGTTCAAGAATTAGTAACCATGACACAAGCCCCTTTTTACAATACACCAATCTCGGGTGATGCTGAAGTCAATACCAATTCACTTTCAACACCGAAACTCCTTTCCTGCTCATCCGAGCTTGTGACATCTTTGTCCATACCGAACTGCAACCTAAATTCTCATTTCAAATTCCATACTACTCGCTGCACCTGACATATCCATGAATAGTAGGACACGATTCTTCATCATAATTCCAGAATCATTAATATTTTAACACTTCATCATATAAGAACTTTTCACTTAACTCACTTCAGGAGAATCATAGCAACACACAAGTAAATTACCATAACTGCAGGATATGTAAATCTCTAAGTAGTGGTCCAAGCCACCATAGCCCTTGCGGAATCCACTTCCATTTAACCAGCCATGACAGAAGAATGCTTCTGAATAACATCAATTACGGCGGCTGACAAGCCTCGCATGCACCGCCACAGATCACTTGCATAACCTAATCACGATGAAAGAGTTGATCTCTACCACCAACATGCCAACTATATTTTGGCTAACCAATATATCTTCTTTCGATCCACCCCAATTACCTTAGAAATAATACTAATTCCATCTAGCACATAACAAAATCCACCTGCACTCATCTCGAGTGACCTTGAATCACGAGACCGTGCTTTCTCAAATCCCACGAACTGATTCATATCTCTCAAATGCTATACTGCAAGATAACATATCATAGAACATTTTGGGCAACTTCTCTTAAGCTGCTACCAAGCTTGGTTCTCAACCGTACCTATAGGCTCGAAATCATTAGGCTCTACACTTTACCCCTTTTTAAACCCATTAGGACTGTTGCTGAGAGGCACCCGCTCTGAATTGGCCCCGAATAAAACCAACTCCATGAGTCTTCCATCACATGAATACCCCCTTGGCGAAAAACTCGCCGAATCACTTCTCTTGGAACTCGCATCCATACAAAGCAAAATCCGACATCTTTCCTCATGTCTGAACAGGGCCAATAAGGCCAACGATAGCCCACCTTTAATAATTCCTTTGCTCAGATTACCATTTATGGTCTTTCCCCGTGGCTAAAACAGCCCATCGATATGCTAATAACAAGAAATCTCGCAAGTAGTTAGCCATGCAACCCAATCATAAGCGGTGGGACTCTCTCACTTAGCTTGAAGCCATTATTTCACAACTCTGGAATTCACCAAGATTCCCTAGCTTCCATTGACATAACCTTGCACGACTAACCGCATAAATTCTCGGATCGTTTCTGTAAAACCCCATTCTTTTATACTCTAATTCACCCACTACATTTGCACGACCGATCTCTTTGCTATATAATCGATAAAATTCTTCACGGAAGCCTCGCCAACCACGCGACGACTAACATGCTCACATTGGTAACCCGCCTAAAGAAGGCTCTCCCCGGCATCTTCCCACACTGCTGCACAGGTTACAATTACTACGACATCAATGACCCTCCCTGAGTCTGAGCTCACTCTCCAGTTGCACAGGTCCATTTACCCCTTGTGGACATCATTTAAATGTGCGACAACATACTTCTAATTCAAATTTATGCTGCATCCTTCTTCATTTAAGCGGCTCCCTTCCGTCATATTATATCTCCTGCTGCACCAGAATCCCCACATCAAATTAGATCTGTAGACCCCAATAGCCAAGCACCACTATTCTCAAATCGCTCTAAACTTTCCTTAAGGCGCCTAGTGATCCTACAACTAAGCCCTATACAGCTCTGCCACTCTCCCATTTTGGGAAAACTCGATCCTTTAATCAACAGCTCGACCTACGCTTCTTATACCAGGCCCTTTAGAAGTTCAAAACTCCGCCTGACACTACCCACATGTTTTCTCATCTTTTCCTGCTCAGTTGTTGCCTTAATAAAATGTATCTTACTGGAACTTGAATCCACAATTTGTTATTAACTTTAAACATTTCCGAAAGTCATCTTTCTCGAACCGTCAACATTTGAAATACTGATTCAATCCTAAACCACCGCATCCTGCGATGCCTGGTGATTGTATCTTTGATACTATTTCACAATATCTAGCCTCAAGGGCGAGTTGTAGAGGATTATAACACCGATAAAATTAATACGACCAATTAGGAAAACAACACCCCAATATAGAGGAGAACTCCACCATGCTTGCAATTACCACATTTCATTACTTCCACCAGTCCAAATCTGACCATCCTTAGTTCGATTGTCTTTCCCCTCCCGGGAATAAAATACTAAATCTCCTGATTATGCACTGAGTAAACATTCCTTCAAGTCATTCACTGCCCCAATGCGTGGGCAAACATCCTACCATCACACCAATACTGCAGAATTATCGCTCATAAGCATTGCGGTAACCTGTGCCTAGCCTCAAGGCTCCTAGAAGTTTTGTTACTGAGCTGAACACTAGAATATCCTTCCCTAAGGCGACTATAATAGTCCAATCAACTACACCGAGAGAATCATCCGGCACCATATTTGTAGTGCCATTACAATCCTTCAATTGTCGATTTGTAACAAGCAATCGCGTAAGATTGAGTAGGAAGAAATCAAAGGCATAAGACTCAAAGGAATTGAACCGCATGATAAGGAAATCAATAAGGGAAGTACTCCTAACAGCCCTGTAGCCTCCCGATGATAAGTACAGATGTCTCCGTACTGATCCACAAGACTCTACTAGACTTGCTTATGCCTCGTGAGACTGACGGGAACCTAGTGCTCCTATACCATGTTGACACGACCCAAAATCCACTAAGGGTCATGGTGGCGCCGGACACCGCTATCAGGCAAGCCAACTAAATAATCAATTAAATTCTCTTTTTAATGACCTTTCAAGATCTAGGATTTTTCCTTTCATTTATTTTCATAATTAAAACAATCTCTACTTCAATTAGAATTAAGTAATAACTACTAGTACACCTCTTTCGAAAACCATCCCAGAACCCGGTGTCACAAGTGCATGAGAATCTAATGATAAGGAAAATAAAATACAACATCTGTCCGAAATATAGTGGACGGGGAATAAAAAATAAAAATTGCTAAAAGGAACTACACTAGCTACGGGTCGCCTGGAACAATGCAACTCACCTAGTCCCAGAATCATCCGCGCTGCTACACCCAGTAGGCCACTAGAGAGACATATACCTGTGCAACAAAAATGCACATAAGTGTAGTATGAGTACGTAAACAACGTGTACTCAATGAGTATCCCGCCTAATCTCGAAGAAGTAGAGACGAGATGGACAACTTTGACACTTACTATAGGTCCAATTATAACATGGTGAAGATGTGAGGATAACATGAATTTATCTAACATTTATATCTCATAAAGCAAGGAAACAGGTAATACCTTCTCAACTAATCAAGGATTTTCAAGGATTACTTTTAATCATCATATCAATTTATATCAAGCTATGAAAGGCAATATCAACATTTAAAAGTCTTAGGCAACAAATAATATATATATATATATATATATATATATATATATATGTATGTATATCATGCGCAGTCATGCCGAGGCGACGGTCCGATCCAACAGAAATAAACTGTGCACTTGCGGAGGGTCGACGGCGCGCCTATAGATGCATCTATTTAATCTGCCGAGGCGTTCGACCCATTCCAAAATAAACATATAGAGACAGTCAATCAAGAAGCCATCATGGGGCAATTATTCAAAGCAAAGCTAATTCGCTTTTAAAAATTTAAGAAAATGAGGTTTAGATCCTGTTTAAAAAATTCATTTACTATTTTGATGTGGTTTAAGCAATTCAACAATCCATAAGATTACAAATATTCAAAGTATAGCATGCTTTTGGGTCCTAGACTACTCGGACCATAGCATAATAGTAGATACGCAGGGAATCTCTTCACCTCGTGCGTACGTATCCCCCACAAATAGGAGCACATAATTAATTATTTCACATGTGGGGGACAATTCCCTCTTACAAGGTTAGAAAGGAGACTCACCTCGCTCCGAAGACTCATAACCGGCATTCTACATTCGTCCGAAGACTGGCACCGATGCACAATGCTCCAAAACTAGCCAATGATTATACAAATCCATAAATATATGCTCAATTAAACTTTACAACCCAATATGTAACAACTCCTAACCCCGAATGAAAAGTTGACAAAAATGCTCTTGGGCCCACATTCCCAAAATCCAAAATTTCTCGAAGATAGATTTTACCCATGAACTCAAATATAAAAATTTTCTCTAAATTCCATACCCAAATCGTGGCTAAATTCCAAGAATATAAATTTACTGGTTTCCCACCAAAACCTCATTTTTTATACTAATTTTCATGCCCAAATTCATGCACAATTGATGTATTCAACTCAAAATAGGTAGGGATAACTTACCTTATCATTGATGACGAAAATCCCCTCTTGAAGCTCCCCCAAAAATCGCCCAAGCCATGAAAAATGAGAGAAATGAACTCAAATCACGATTTTTAAACATACATTCTGCCCCAGCTATTTCCGCATCTGCGGTTCTTTGACCGCTTCTGAGGTTCCGCAGGTGCGGTTGAAATGCCGCATCTGCAGTCTTCCCTGAGCCAACTATTTCTCGCTTTTGCGACGCATCACCCACAAATGCGTTCCCGCTTCTGCGGAACTCTGACCGCATCTGCGGTCCTCTCCAAAATACTCCAATCTGCTTCTGCGACCATTTCCCCGCAGATGCGGTCCCGCTTCTGCGGAACCTTGACCGCATCTGCGGTCCTCAAGCCTTCGACAAAAAACTGCTTCTGCGGCTCCTCTTCTGCTTCTGCGGTCAACCCACCGCAGAAGCAAAAATACCAGCAACCAGATTCCTTCAGCTTGTCCAAAAATCCCATTTTCAATACGTTAACCACCCGGAATCCACCCGAGGCCCTCGAGACCTCAACCAAATCTACCAACAAGTCCCAAAACATGTTATAGACTTTCCCAAGCCCTCAAATCATATCAAACAACACTAAAAAAATGAATTACACCCCAATTCAAGCTTTATGAACTTCAAAATTTCAAACTTCTACTTCCAACGTTTAAACTTGTCAAATCATGTCCGATTGACCTCAAATTTTGTGCACAAGTCATATTTGACATTACGGACCCACTCCAACTTCTAGAATTTGATTCCGACCGCGATATCAAAAAGTTCACCTCCGGTCAAACTTCTCAAAACCTTCAAATTTCTATCTTTAGCCAAATGGCTCCAAAATGACCCACAAGCCTCCGAATTCACTTCCGATCGCGCTCCCAACTCCAGAATCACCATACGGAGCCACTCTCAGTCTCATAAATACAAACAGACATCGATAACACTGAAATACACTTCAAACCAAACTTATGAAATTTCTTCCAAAATGCCAACTTCCACAATAGGCACCAAAACGCTCCCGGATCATCCAAAATCTGATCCGGGCATACGCCCAAGTCCGAAATTATCATACAAACCTTCTGGAACCTTCAGATCTTGATTCCGAGGTCGTTTACTTAAAATTCCAATCTTAGCCATTTTCTCCAACTTAAGGCTTCCTGAATTTCAATTCCGACCATAAGCAAAAGTCAATATACCTGAAATGAAGTTACTTATGGCCTCAGACTGCTGAACGATGCGCTAAAGCTCAAAACGACCGGTCAGGTCGTTACATCTGTTATCTGATTTTATTGCATGTTTGGGCCTAATGTACAAAATGTTGCTTTTTACCGCTTTAATATTATCTGAATTGTATATATCAAATTGTTACGAAACCTTTCTCTTCTCATCTTCGGGGATGTTCTCACCGGTTGAGACTCCCTATTCTGTTAGTGTCATACCATGAAATAAGAAAGAGGCTCGGACAAGTTGCTAAGGTGGATGGCCTTTTGGTTCCCGGTAAGTAGCCCCCTCCTCGACTCGAGTTGTCCGCTCGGGTATAAAAGTCTAGAACATATACTCAGGTTTTGAACCTAGAATAACTCAACCTCATGTCGGATCCCTAGAGGGTACGCTTGTTTGCATCATGTTGAATTTGACTTAGAGGACTCAACACAGGGGCTGGGTCCATCTAGGACAGGTATACCCAAAATAGCAGACCATCTTGATGCATCCTATTGTGCTACATGTTGCATTTCTCCAAGGGTAAAAGGGTCATTTGACGGACCAATGAAAGTCGAGGGCGAATGAAAAATGAAAAAAAAGAAAAAAAAAGAAAAAAAAATGAGGGTGAAGTGTGAAAATAAAGCAAGTAGGGCCTGTTTTTGTTACTCTTTTTTGTTATTAAGAAAAGACAGAAAAAAAATCAAAAAGATTTTGCACTTTTATCATTCTTCAAAAATCAAAAAAAAAAGGGAAAAAGGGAAAAAGAAAATAAAAAAAAGAGTTTGCATGTTTCTATCATTTTCAAGGAAAAGACAAAAAATATGTTTTCTCTCAGTTAGTTATTTTTTAATTTTTGCCTGTATCCAATATGCCCGAACTACGCATACTTGATTCTCGTCTTTCAGTGCGTGATACGTAGGCAACCCACGTTGGGTCCAATTTTTCTAGTAAATCTTAGGTTATTGGCTTTGCAGGGTCATAACCAAAATTTGCACTTCTAGCCACCTTTTGGCCAAATAAGCCATTTTGCAAAAATAGCCTCAATCATGTCTTGCATGTGTCTAGAAGGGAATATTTTTATCTCACATAGTGTTGTAAAGTTTTTCGTACATGTGTGGATCTATTTACCGCAGTGTGAGCATGACAGATACCCCAAGACCACTGCATTCAGGAGTTGCTTAAGGAGATTTGTTTTATTTTTATGTTTTGAGTCTGTTCTTCATTTTATGTCGTGTTTTACTTTCTAGTTTTGTACAGTAATGTCAAGTCTTTGTTATTGTATTTTCTGCTTTATATCTGAAAAAATATGATGTAACTCAAAAATCCAAAGAAAAAAATGCAACATCTTTTTTGAATTAAAGGAAAAAGAGAGAAAGGAAAGAAAAGATGGTGAAATTATGGGAGGTGAGAAATGAGAAGGAAGAAAGAGAGCGATAATCAGAAAGAAAAAGGGGAAAGAAAATGAGCGAGTTAAGAAGTGCGAGGAAAGAAAAGAAAAAAGAAGATTCAAATGGACAAATTGGGATGACGCCAAGTGATTTTACGACCCTCGAAGTCATTCTAGAACCATTAATTGTTGCTAGGTAGATTGCATTAAATGTGATATTTTTAGCTGTTAAATGCTCTAACGCTAATATGATGACTTCTATTTGTTCACCTCATTATAGTAGAAGAGTGGTTGGTTTGTGGTTCTTAAGGTAACTCGTCCATACGACACAAGGTCAAAAGGCAAGATAGCCATGGCTAGCAAAAACCTGGGCACAAGAGTTGTTAACCCGTCAAGCTCAAGAACCAACTTAATTCGGGCATTTGATCACGGTTGTGGGTAGGACTTTTAATAATGTGGTAAAAATTGGCAAAATGGTTGATGAGGGGCTGAGGTCGAGAAATATCGTGAGCTATTCTACTTTAAAAGCCACAACACAATAATTCAGAACGACACAGGAAGTTTGTTGGGTCAGAAGGAGCACGATGATATTGCCATGGTTGTTTCAGAATCACAGCATGGTCCAAAGGGTCTGCCTCACCAATATACCCAGCCTAAAATCCAACCCCAAACCTATTCCCGAGCTCCACATAATTCACCTCAGTATTATCATCCGAACAATGTCCGGTCATAAGTCCAACCACCAAGTTACTCCGTATGGCGAGCACCAGCACCACATGATGCATTATTGCCTTCATAGCATTTTCGAGCACCCAACAACCCTAAAAAATAGGGGCAAGGATGAGAACAAAGGCAAAGAAATAGTTTCATGCCAATTTGCGAGTCTTACACAAGCTTTTTTGAAAGGTTAAAGCATTTTGGCCTGATTGTGCCACTCCTCGGCTATACTCCAGACCCATATGCAAATGGCTTTGATCCTACTGTACGATGCATATACCAATCTAATGTCCAAAGGCATAGTATTGAATATTGTCGTTCTTTGAAAAGGGAAATAGAAAGAATGATTCAAGAAGGTGTAATTGTGATCAATGACAGCGACAGAGAGCACACAAATTCTCTTGGGAACTTGTTAACTGAAGTTTATGATATTGAAGTGGGTAATGGTCTTGGCAATATTGATGCAGAAGTCAGTGTCTAAGATATTAAGTTTGAGGATTGGAAAGACGCTCTTTTCTTGGTTAGCCAGGGAGGAGTTTTGGTAGTTTATTTTGTTGTCATTTCTATTGTCCGAGTTATTTCTGGGTTGTAATCCGGATATTGTCTTGTGACTCAAACCATTCTATCCTTTTATTTTGTCTAGTTCCTTTAGTTATAGTATCTCATTTAGTGTTATCTAGGTTTGTTTTAGGGTTGTACCCCATGTTATTCTGCTTCTTTTGCTGTTCAAACCCTTTCACCGTCTATTTAATTCAATTCCCTGATTCTGCTATTTCTGGTCATTTTTTTACTTCTCTTCTCCTTTTACAGTTCTTTTCATGCTGGTTCTAGTGACATGACATTAACACATAATTCTCAGCCTAATCTTTAAAAGTCAATTTAGTCATGAAGCAATGAAACAATTTTGAAGAGCATAGGTACATTTGAGGGAAATAAGTAAAGGCATTTTGAGATCACTTCAAACCCGAATTGTGTGAAACTAGGGCAGATAGAACAGAACACTATTGAAACACATCCTGCCACATCAGGCTGAAGCTAAAGGCATTTTTGCCCCTAATTGGCAGGGGTCGTTCGTGGTACGGAGAGTATTGTCCAATGGTGCTTTGCATTTAACAAATGTAGAAGGCAAATGTGTTAATATGGCTATCGATTCTGATGCAGTCAAAAGATATTACGTATGATTTTTTTGGTTTGTTTAATTGTGTTATTTGTATTTGGCATGCTTTGAAGATTGGAATGACGAAGGCATTTTATTCTGCTATCTAAACACTTATATCGTTTGTTACCCCTTTGAGCCTTATTTATTTTCTTTCATATCCCTCTTTTGGAACTAGAAGCAGAGTTTAGAAATACAGATACAAAAAAAAGAAAAAGGAAAAAAGAAAAAAAAAAGAGAAAGAAAAATGGGAAAAGAGTAAAAAAAAAAAGAAAAAGAGAGAGAGAAAAGTACCAAAAAACAAGTAATTCCTATTTCATGAACTACATTCGACCTGATTTCTTCTAAGAATACGTAGGCAACCTCACGGTTCGGTCCCATAAAAAATAAAATCCGAAAAACCCCAAGCAAGAAACTGGGGCAGAAGTTGTGGGTATGTAAAAGATCTAATTCCAAAAGTTGTAATTTTGAACCTATTCAAGTTGTTTACAGTTTGTGATACCCTTTCTTTCCTACTCTATCCAAAAGCCCATATTACGGTCCAAAGAAAGACCTTCCGACCAGTCTTCAAGAGATGCCATGTCGAACAAGTAGAGGTGATTCATATCAGGGGCAATACACCATTTTGAATAAAGAGAATAATAAAATGAGAGAGTCTTATCAGTGAAAACCTTCACACGCATTATAAGGCGATGGTAAGTTGAGAGAAAGAACAAAATGAGAGAGGCTTGATGGTGAAAACCCTTCGGGCACTACAAGTCAAATAAGGATCGTGAATCAGATTGGAAAATCGGAGCATTGAAGCCCAATTTCACGACGAAGAGGTGCAATAAGAATGAATATTGGACTTGCTTGTCAGAATAGGCCACATGTGCATATCATGGTCATTAGAGTTGTTATCCACATCTGATAGGCTTGTACTTTGTAGTTTCTTGTTAGGAATCATCCCTTTCCATTGTCATTTACTATGTTCCTCTTGTCTTACTTCTTCTTCCTGAGTCTATTTGGTCAGACAAAGTGAGAAATGACTTCAAAATTTACCACTAGCTTTCCAATTGCACAAAACGGGTTCTGGTTGGCACATCAAAGTGGCATAAGTCAAGAAAGAACAACGTGCGCACTGAGTTGATAACAATAAACATATTTTGGGATTCATGTGAAATACAAAGGTTTGGTATATATCAATTCATCAACAATGCAACAGATAGAGGATGTTGGGTGAACAGATCAAAGGTATTCTCCGTGATGAGGTTGACAGAGAGTGGGTTAATCAATGACGAGCAAGGTCTTCCAAGTGGAAACTAGGAGACGCACTTACTAGTTTAAATCATTGAAGTTTCACCCCTAGGAGACGCACTTCCTAGTCTTGGTAGGTTATATTTTTTTTAGGAGACGCACTTCCTAAATTGAGTTTCACCCCTAGGAGACGCACTTCATAATTTTGGATCATTTAAGTTTATTCCTTGGAGACGCACTTCCTAGCTTGAGTCATGGAAATTTCACCCCTAGAAGACGCACTTCCTAGTTTGAGTCATTGAAGTTTCACCCATAGGAGACGCACTTCCTAAATTGATAGTTCATTCATAGGAGACACACTTCCTAGTTTGAGTCATTGATGTTTCACCCCTAGGAGACGCACTTCCTAAGTTGATTTTCACCCATAGGAGACGCACTTCCTAAATTGATAGTTCATGCATAGGAGACGCACTTCCTAGTTTGATTCATTGAAGTTACACATATAAGAGACGCACTTCCTAAATTGATAGTTCATTCATAGGAGACGTACTTCCTAGTTTGAGTCATTGAAGTTTCATTCATAGGATATGCACTTGCTAAGTTGATTTTCAGCCATAGGAGACGCACTTCCTAAATTGAGAGTTCATTCATAAGAGACGCACTTCCTTCTTTGAGTCATTGATGTTTTAACCCATAGGAGACACTTCCTAGTTTGAGTCATTGAAGTTTCACCCCTAGGAGACACACTTCTTAGTTTGAGTCATTTAAGTTCGGCTCGAGGAGACACACTTCCTAGTCTGGTTCATTGAAGTTTTACCTCTAGGAGACGCACTTCCTAATCAAGATCTTTCAAGTTATTCTTTTATGAGACACACTTCCTAAATTGAGAGTTCATAGGAGATGCACTTCCTAGTTTTAGTCACTAAAGTTTTCACCCCTAGGAGACGCACTTCCTAGCCTTGGTCATTTAAATTCACCCCTAGAAGACGCACTTGCTAGTTTGGTTCATTCAGGTTTTATTTTAGCAGACGCATTTGCTAGTCAAAGTTTCTTGGTTTTACTCGTAGGAGACGCATGTCCTAGTCTAGCTTGTTATATACTCTCAGCATTGCATCAATAGTATAAGTGGTTTACAATTTTTCTAACAACTCACAAATCTTCCTACAATTTTACAATTTTGTTTGTTTTATTTGTTTTGATTACAGGTACCCACATGGAAAGCAAGGGAACATATAAAGTTTTAGCAATCCGGAGCCCACCTGGAGAAAAAGGGAAGACAGTTCAAGTTTCAAGGGAAAGCAACAATGTTCAAAGGAAGACGGTTCAAGTTCAGCAATCAGGCACCCACCTAGAGAACAAAGGGAAAGCAATTCAAGTTTCAAAAGAAGATAGCACAAATTTCAAGGGAAAGCAACAATGTTCAAAGGAAGACGGTTCAAGTTCAGCAATCAGGCACCCACCTAGAGAACAAAGGGAAAGCAATTCAAGTTTCAAAAGAAGATAGCACAAATTTCAAGGGAAAGCAGCAAGGTTTAAAGAAAGACAGATCGAATATTGACAATCAGGTGCCTACCTGGAAATAAGGAAATTCACTTCAGAATGCAATGCAAGTCAGCAACAAAATAAGCTCGCGGCAAGAATGCGAGTCAACAGTCCGAGATGATCAACAGAAGTTAACCACAATAAAGAAAAAGAAAAAGAGAAAGTCAAAAATTAATCCAAATGCAGAAGTTGATGAAAGATGTGGTTTGCTCAAGACATGGACGGGGTCACAAGCACTGCATACCCGGTCTTGATCTGAAAAGCTAAAGAATGATGAACTAGCACCTGCAACTAGCAAGAATCAAGGTTCAAATCTAAAGTCTGCATGAAGAACCACACAAGACTCAAGATCAAGCTTTAGAAGACTTATAGATAGGAATCTTGTACCTCATAGTTGATAGGCTTAGTTAGTCTTTTTCATGTTTTGTTTTTTGATGTAATAACAGGACCGCGGACCGGAACCTCGGCGGAACGGCACCTCGGCCGACTCTTCACATCGGCATACTCCATCATCTCACTCACTTCTGAACTACAATGACCTGATTCCTTTATAGCCAAGGATATGTAGACAACCGCGGAGTCAAGGTTCGGTCAAATCATTCAAAAATGCTTCACATGAAGTATTCAAATGGAAAAAAATCATTCGTATCCGCTCACTTTATCTTTGCAGGAAAACTCTTCGTGTTTCCGAGCAAAGAGGGGCAGCTGTAAGCACGTGATTTTTGCCTTATATGAATTACTCCCATAAAATTTAAGAAAATAATCTTTTCCCATTTTTGCAATTTTATAGGAGTTTTCATATAATTTTGTTAATTATTTGCATTAGAGTGCAAATTTAATTTCCATTAAAAATAAAAAAATATCAAAAATACCATGCATTGCATTTAGATTTTGTTCGCATTTTAGGATTAATTAATCAATTAGTTGCTTTATTAAAAATGAAAATCACAAAAATGGCTCACTTTTAAGTTCTTAGCGTTTAAGTTTTGGATTATTAACCTTTTCTCTTTAATTTAGGATAAATTAATTTGTATAAATATTATAGTTTGATAATTAGATTAATTTTACAATATGAATTGGTTTACGAATTTAATTTAGGAAAATTGAAAAAGCTGGTTTTAATTTGAATTGGGCCAAAGAAAAGCCCAAAATTTTCTCCTTACCTAGCCCAAACCGGGTCGACACGACCCGACCAACACCCAAAACCTTATTTCTCAAATATAATAATAACTAAACCAGGACATAAGGGAGGGGGACCAAAGCCTGAAATACACAAAGAGCATCGTAGCCATAGAGTTGCCCACCCTCATCAGTTCATCTCCTTCACGCCACCCCAGCAACCAGAACACAAACGACCCCCACCCCATCGACTCGCCTGTTTCAACAACAACAGCCACCGGACCTCGCGACTTACCCCATCGCCAAAAAGTCGTGTACACCACCTGCATCCATTTTCCTCGATGCACACAACCACAAACACGGACAGAAAGGAGAAACAGAGAGAACGAGAGTAGAAGAGAGGCAGCGAATTTCAGTCAAAATTGAGTGAACGTTAGCTTCGAGCTTGGGTGTCGAGTTTTTCGGTATCGTTTCGAGGTTCCGTCCCCATCTTTGTCTGTTATTCAAGCTTCAAAACAATTTTGTAAAGGCCCGTATTTTTCACTATCACTTTGTTAAGGTATATTTTTGAATGTATGAATTTATTTAGCTTCATGAAGCCTGAAACGGTTCCCTATGTAAAATGTTGATTTTACCGCTTTCTTCTCTGTTAAATTTTTCTCCAGTTTTCTTTTGATTTTTGCTGTTTGTCCTATTAATCGTTTGAGTTGGTATTTCTCCGTTAATTTTTGCTCTGTCGCTGTGGAGATTTCAGCACGTTGGTTTGCATTTTTGTGATTGTTTGGATCTTCAATGTTTGGACCTTTGTTTGCTGCTGGACGTTTTAAAAACAAGGGGGCAATGATTTTAATTTGGGCTAAGGTAAAAATGCAATTTGGGACCGAACAAGCTATTGAAAGATTTAGTCTTGTGGCATTATATGTTCACGTTTTATATTTCTAGCTAGTTCTTGGCACAATCTCTTTCCTTTGTATTCGATTACTACTTTGTTTTTCTTGTGCTAATGAGAAAGTGGCACGTAGTATCTTTGGATTATTTTTGAATGCTAACAAAATACCAAGCAAGAGTATTTAGATATCAGCCAATCTACTGCTCCGAAAGTTGACCCATTTTTCCTACAATAATTCTCAAAATTACATGGCCCTCGTTTAATTAATAGTTTTATCCTCAGAAACCGAGGCGTGCCACTTAGCGAATTTTCCATGGCCCTTGCAAAGTTGCAAACGCGTGTTGCTTTAAGCGCGTCATTTGAATAATTTACCTTCCTAAATTCGTGTGCACATTTATGTGACCCAAATCCAAATCTCAACGTTAGATAAAATGTGAGTTGGACTGTGGGTGCATTTATCTGACGTGGTTCGAAATATATTTTAAATGACGTTGCAATCCTCCTTTAAAAACAAATAAAAGCGGTTAAAGTCAAAATTTGCACATAGATTCATAATTGTTTAAAATCAGATAATTAAGCCGAATATAACAGTTGAGCGACCGTGCTAGAACCATGGAACTCAGGAATGCCTAACACCTTCCCCTGGGTTAACAGAATTCCTTACTCAGGTTTTTGATTTGCGGACTGTTAAACAGAGTCATTCTTTTCCTCGATTCGGAATTTCAAACCAGTGACTTGGGACACCATAAATCTCGCAAGTAGCGACTCTGAATTTTTAATAAATAAATAAACCTATTTCGATTGTCACTTCAAGTTGGAAATAACCCCTTTATCATACCCTCTTCTGGGGGTGTAGTAAAAAAAAGGAGGTGTGACAACACTCCGGGAAGAAGGACAATTAATACTCATATCCTCCTTAAGGAGGTGCAATTCTAGGGGTTGCAAAATTTCCTACACATGACAATGACGTTGTCACTAATCCTAGAAGCCGAGTGAGCAGAAGGCCACGTAACCCATCCCATCCGACCCATTTAAGACTTTTGAAAAGGGGACGCACTTTGGTTTGAAATCATGGCAATATAAGTTTGAACATAGGGGAAATAATAACTTTTAGAACCCATGACACAAGCCCATGTAGCACTTAAAAATCATTAACAATGGCGAGAAAGTACTTAAAACCATTACGAGTTGGTATAAAACAAGGCCTCAAAGTGCCCACATGGATTTGAAAGAATGAGACGCCTTAATGCATTTATTGGGAAAAAGTAACCTAGGTTATCTAGTCACATGGACAAGCAGAGCAGATAGATGAAAAGAAAGTAACAGAGCATATGGAAGTAAGCCTTTACATTGTAACCACTAGGAAGGGTGGTAATATAAAGGGATTACGAGAAGCTAAATTTCGGAATGAAGATTTCTGTATGTAGTCACGTGATGTATAGCTCCAGAACTTAAAAATTCAATTATGTTTAGCAACTCTACTTTATAATGAAGTACTACAACACACTTCTACACAACCAACTATTACCAACCCCATTGGGAGATGCTATAAGACTTGACTGAGAGGAAGGATTTGATATTTGAATGTGTTACTAGGTGTATTGATCATTGGTCAACCCAAAACCCAAAGAGCGAGAGTTAGACTGATTAGCAGATTGTTGGACTAGCACATGTGTAGATAATCCATTATCGAAAGGAGATCATTCAATCTCAGCAATTGCGGCATGCTATCGTCCCTCGATGAACTTAAAGTGAGGTGGGAAACCAATGTGATAGTATAAAATAATCATGAAAGGTTTGCAGATGTTTATACCATGGATTTTGACTTGAGAACTACCCAGATTCTAATGAAAGACAGAAAAACAGGAGAAACAAGTGTTGTGCTATGATAACCCCCAAAGGTGTGCTTGGTCTTGACAGGGAGCCTAGTAATGGTCCTTATAAGAAAGGAGGTGTTACAATTACACATAGAAGGATATGTTCTCTCATAGTTATTGAACAAGTGTTGGAAAACTAGCACAATGAATTCACTAACTAAGGAATACAAGTAACACATGTTATGGAGGTGTAAAGAGAAAATAAACATTTGTTATGAGTTGGACATGCTTCTGTTATATTAACTCCCAACTGTAATACACGACCATGACACGAGTAACCACAATATTAGGAACAAAGTGAGCTACTTAGTACGGGATGTCCCAAGTGGACATGAAAGTTATACTAAGATGGCAACACAAGATCTTCCTATGACGGGGATGTGAGGATCTCAATTTTCAGAGAGAATTTATTCACACGATGACCATTTCGATTGACATGCACTCATTTGATAGGTGTTAAGGTATGCTCTTGTGTAACTAGACATTGAGAAGCTTTCATAATGATACTCACAAGAGAGTAGAGTGATTGTTCAAACCATTATAAGCCATATACACAAGTGAGTAAAAGAGTGATTCGAGAAGGATTGCAACACTATGATGCTTTACATGGAACTTGAGACAACATAGGTAAACTTTACGACGGTGCATGCATAGGCACAAATGAGCAGATGTTGTCCATAAAAAAATATTTTGTAACAAATTCATCGGATGTAGTCCCCTGTTGAGAATTTAGGCAAGAAAGTGGGAAGTATTAATCCTACAGTTATAAGTCCATTCAAGGGCGTATTTATAGAACTTACTTCCAAAAAAGGGTGTAAATAAGAGAATTTATGGTAGAGTAGATTCACATACAATGCGTCTACTTCAGGGAGTAGGTACACACAAGTTTTTGCGACTCACATCTTATTAGGACCATGTTTATGAGGACTCTTCAATATGGATATAGACATACAATAAGTAATATTTTTGTGTTGTTCATAATGATGTACTAGGGAGTGACTTACTTGGTGACATTAGGTTTATAGGGAAGTAAATTAATCGATGCCGCTCGACTCCACATCCCTAACGCACGTTGGTAACATACTAATATACTACATTATCTGGTGGTGCAGTTATATTCATATGAACAAGGGTATTCCCCTTAGAAACAAGTTATACCAATCCCTCCATGGGTCGATACATTCTCCTAATAAACGCTTGGGAAATCTCCCTCAGATTCAATGGTGGGGTCATTCCCTCCTTAAACTAGCTCTCTATCTCAAGTTCTACCGCACGATCTGTAGTCTCAAAGAATGGTAAAATTCCTAAATGTCCAAATAACCTCCAACTTATAGATATAGTCGACCATACACCGATAACAAGGACTCTACTAGACACACCTCCGAGACAACCTAGGACACTTTAAAACCTTAGGCTCTAATACCAAGTTTGTCACACCCCAAAATCAAGGGGTGCGACCGGCGCACAACCAAGCAAGCCCGACTGAGCAAGCCTATTAGGTTTCATTCTAGCCAAAATTAATTTATGAATAACAAGGAGATGAGCTCCATAAATCCTACTTTATGAGCATTACATTGGCAATTTTTATCTTTGTATTGCATTAACAGTTCAATCATACTAACCAAATTATTACAATTAATAGGTACGAAGGAAATATTCTACCAAATAACAACATATCTAGTTCAAATTTTTAATACCCGACACCACCTACAACCTGTCCACGGAGCCTCTAAATACAACTGAATAGTAATATGGAAATGACGGCAACAAGGCTACGGCTATACCTCAAAATACAAAGCACATGATAAACAACGGTACATGACCCCGAAATGAAGAGGGGGTCACCATGCCAACTGAAAGGGAGATGCGTCACTAGCTGCGACTAGCACTGCCTGCTATGGAACCTTCTACATCTATTTAAACACGTAGCACCCCCAGCAAAAGGGACGTTGGTTCCATCGAATAGCACTAGTATGTATAACTAAACACTATCTCATTAGAAAGAACAACCATACAAGAAGAACGAAATCATAAAGATTCAACAATAGCTTTAAACAACCACTACATCATCAAATAAAAGGAATCACATAGCTTTCACATAATATTATTAATTGTCATCCACAATACCACCACTCTCATGAGCGGACAATCAAGACCCGATCGGCTAGGTTGCCTCATTTGAGACATGTACCTCAATCACAATTCATTCTCACTTTCCAGAATTTAATATCAGCACAATACCACCTTGTGTGCAGCATGGCATCCGATCACGGCCCGATCGGCTAGGCCGCCTTGCCAAGTTGTTTTTCCTTTATCATTAATCATCTCATTTCAATATTTATTTAACATACACACACACACACACACACACACATATATATATATATATATATATATATATATATATATATATATGCTCGTTCAAAATGTGGACTTGTGCAACTCATTTGGAATTTTATCCCATTATGAAATTTTCTAACTTGTCTCAGACTTAGGCCTCCCATTAGACCCCAAGCTACTTATTGTATGACTTATACACTTATTTACCAAATACAACTGATGCCCCTCATGTTAATATCACATAAAATATTATAATTAGCTTACGTGGAATCACGAAATCCTAATCTATTTAGCGAACTTTTTTGGGGCATTACATTTGTCCTGTGGCATTATGTTTCGAAAGAAAGAAGAAAGGGAAAATCAAAAATGGAAGAAGAATGTGTTGTGCAAGGTATAACTCGAACTGGCAGAATTTACACACTTGAGAATCTGGGAGGAACAAGGAAAGAAGTAGTACCTAAACCACCTGTTGTTGAGACTAGCACTGATGACATTTGTTGGAAGATCCATGCAAGGAAATACTCTCTTTTCTACCCCTTAAACAAGACTCATGCTCAGATATCTATTTTATCATTGTTCCAAAATTCATACGCACACAAGAATGCTTTTACGAAGGTGTTAAGAGAAGCTTATGTACCCGCCAACATCACCAGCACAGAGAAGGCTAACATGGTCGGGCATGTACTGGAGAGTCACAAAATCATTTTCCATGAAGATGAATTACCACCAGAAGGATTGAGTCACAACAAGGTGTTGAACTTCACGGTGCAATTCGAGGAAAAGTTCATTGCAAGGGTAAAGGCCTGCATTAGAACATATGTCCACTAATGACTCTGAAAAGAATAGGTAAGGGCCTGCACAAGATATGAATGGGAAGCATGAATGTGAAGGCATTCAATGGATCTTAGAGAGCCACTATCGGATAAATCAACCTTGATCTATAGATAGGTTTGACTTAGTTTGATGCCGATTAAAAGATATATCGGCTACTTACAAGCTATTGTTGGGATGACCATGGATACATGTAGCTGGGGCAGTGGCTTCTACTCTGCACCAGGCTGTGAAGTTCATGTGGAATCATCATAAGGTTATCATTTATGGAGATAGAAGCAACCCCATCTACACCAGTAAGACCATTCCAGTCATCGAAAACATAAGGAAGTTGGGCGGAGAAACATTTCATCATATTGAACGGGTTAACACCATTGAAAGGGATCGATTGAGGAGTAACAATATAGAAAGCATATTGTTATGGACTGATATGAACCAGGCACGGGTCTTCGTGAAAAACATCAGAGGATCACCAAACCCATACAACCACAGTATCATGGCATGACTTTTGGACTCGGGTATGAATATACCATGCAATAACATCAGGATTAGACACCACCATGGCATTCCACTTATTATCCACACGAACACCCATACCATATTCGCACCATGCATTTTATTTGGCTGAAATAATGTGGGGATCTGACGAAGATGAGATTTTGGCTGGCATGAGGAAGTTGTTTCTGGATGAAGAAGACATGGATTGTAGTACAATTGTTAAGGAAGAGGAGGAGGAATACCTTACCAATCAGACAATGGAAGAGGTAGTTATTCTCAAGAACTGGACTGTTGCACCTTCCCGGGCTCGCCGAGTCCCGGGGAGCCTAGCAAATTAGCATTACTTATTTTCAAATTGTTTTAAGAATTTAAGACATTTTCAGTATTTTGTTTTGAAATAATACTTGAGCCATCGAGTGATACTTGCTAACATTCTAATGTTTACTAATGCATTACAGTTTTTCACATTTATTATTATCGTTCTACACTCTTTTCAGTGTAATTATTACACATCCTTATGAACCTAAGACAGTGACATGGAATGAGATAATGCAACATAAGGACAGTGATTCAGAAGATTAGAAGATGATGTAATACCCGAGGAAATTGTTAAAGAAGTAGATAATTTGAAAACAATTTGAAATCTAATTTGGAGAGAACTACGGCAGTTAACTTAGGGAATTATAAGACGGTCAAGGAAACTCATATAAGCATTCATCTATCACCGTTAGAGAAAGAAAAGTATATCAGGTTCATAAAGAAGTATGAGGACACCTTTGCATGGTCAAATGATGATATAACTAGTTTAACCACATCCATAGTAGATCACAAGCTATCCATCAATCCCATGTGCCCACCGGTAAAGCAGAAGCTTACAAAGTTCAAGCCAGATATAAGTTTGAAGATAAAAGAAGAGGTCACCAAGAGAATCAAAGTCAAGGTTCTCCGAGTGGTCAAATACCTAACCTGGTTAACCAATATTGTGCTAGTTCCAAAGAAGAATGGGAAAATTAGAATATCTATCTATTACAGAGATCTGAATAGAGTAATTCCTAAGGATGATTTCCCGCTACCAACATATTGATTGACTACCGGCCCAAGAACCATACATGAAGACGAGCTCAACCACACAGAATCAGTACGAAATTGGTATGAACAACTAGCTCTCATTAATGGTAAAAAATGAACGCAGTCTGTCACTATCAACTCTACCAAAATAGAATGGCAAAATATTTCAACAAAAAGATTAGGTCAAGGCAATTCACATCGGGGCAATTTGTACTTAAACAAATTGTCACACATTAGGATGAGGTAAAGGGAAATTCTCTCCCAACTAGAAAAGCCCTTATATGGTTCACCAAGTATTAACAAGAGGAGTGCTTATACTTGAAAAATGGATTCAGATATTTTCCAAAACCCATGAATTCGAACGCAGTCAAGAGATACTATGTTTAAGATTATGTTTGCAATTTCTATTTGATGTACCTACACTATGCTTGACCTAATTCCTGTTTAAGAGGAGATACGTAGGCAGCCCTGTGGGTTCGGTCACATCATAATAAAATCTTCATTTCCCCTATGGTCAGGAACTAGGTCAAGATCTCGACTTTTCCCGATCTCATCATGTTAGAATCTCCAAGGAATGTATCGCCAGAATTACGCATTTAAACTCGGGTAGAATTTTGAGGAGGATCCTAAATATTCCGAGTTAAGGAAGTTGCAATGCCTTAAAAGCATGTCACATTCTCCAATTATACAAGATTATTTCCTCTCATGCATTATCACATATTTCAAACAACTACATATTCATATAAATAATTTATCACAAATACATGTTTTTCTAAAATTTCATTCCTTTTTTTATATAGATTACTCGGACGTTACCTGGAGTGACTCAAACAAGACCTCAAGACAAGAGCAAAGGTAAAGATACATATAAAACAAGAGCATTATCTTCATACCGACAAAAGTCGCCAAACCCAAATGCATCAAGCTGAGAAATACTTTTCCCTCTCGCATTTAATCATTGCTCCTCTTGTAGAGGGCTAAGCAGTTCCCTCATCATTACATAAGGCTAAGAAATGTCTTTCTTTGTAGGAGACTAAATATTGTCTCTACTGGCTTAACACTACCCTTACCTTGCATGAGGCTAAGCACTGCTTTCGCTATCACATAAGGCTAAGCACTGCCTTTCTTTGTATGAGACTAAACTTTGTCTCTACTCCTTGCATAGGGGATAAACATTTCCCTTACCTTGCATGAGGATAAGACTTGTCTCCACTATTGCATAAGGATAAGCATTGCCTTTCTTTGCATGAGGCTAAACTTTGTCTGTACTCCTTGTATAGTGCTTAACACTGCCCTGACCTTGCATGAGGCTAAGCACTACCTCCTGTATTGTATAACGCTAAGAATTTTCTTTATTTGCATGAGACTTAACATTGACTTTACCCCTTGGATTGGGCTAAACACTGCCATCACCTTGCATGAAGCTAAGCATTGCCTCCATACTTCATAAAGGCTAAGCACTGTCTTCATTGCATGAGACTAAGCACTGTCTCATTTCTTTGCATGAGGCTAAGCACTGCCTCCATAGTACATAAGGCTAAGCACTGCACTCCATTATATAATACTAAGCACTATATCCCTTCTTTGCATCAGGCTGAGCACTATCCTCATCTCACACAAGACTAAGCCTTATATTGTCTCATTCTCGCATATGACTAAGCATTACCTGTTTACTCTATCAAACGATCGATGTTACCACACACTTAAATTTCATAGGATGAAACACCACCGCATTATCTGCAAGGCATCATAGTCCAAAGGCACCATCCTCATAGCCTGAATAAATCATATCATAGATTGAGGATCTCTCGAAGTTGCATAAAGGCGTCATATTCCGGAGGTACCATCCTCATTGCCTAAGGACACCATTCTATGGCCCGCGAATTCATTATGATACACTTCGTAGCTCAGGACATCATAGTCTAAGGACATCATCCCCATCGTCCAAAGACAACTCTCATGGTTCGAATGGAATTTGTATCATGTTTATATTTTCTCAACAACTCGAATATCTTCGCATGCATCGTGTTTTAGATTTGGCAGGTAACTCAAGAGTTAACCATTCTTCAAACAAGAGAAATTCTTACTCCGTTTTCCTTTCATAAAGTTCACATCCTTAGATCACCTCAAATGTAACCGATGATTACCAATTGATTACCTTTCGTTCTCTACCCGTTCAAATATCTGCTTGTATATCCATAACATTGAATTTGTATTCCCAACCCCACCTGAAATAATCTATTACTCATAATACTATCACATCTAAAAGAAATTTTTTCGAGACACACGACAAATCTTATAATAACTCCATCAGTTTCGTTCGTTGTTGGATCCAGAACTACACACGTCATGATCCCCGTAACACCGGAGATATGTAGGCAACTCAAGAAGAAGAGTTTTGGCCCCTATTTTATCAAAATACATCAATCCTCACTAACGTAGGACAAAATTAGTCATCATTTTCTTTACCCGACAACTCTTTCATCAGTCTAGGATAAGAGAGGCAGTTATTGATATCTGATTTTGTCCTCGTATTTATAAAGGTCGTTTATGATTTTAAAATATCATTCCTGCACCATCACAAATTTACAAAGAGTGATACAAGTATTTTTCGATAATTTTCCTTAACTTTCAAAGCTTTAAAATTTAAATTTCTTGCATTTAAATTACTTTAATATGTACTAATTACCCCTATAAATTATTTTATGATGAATTAATTATCCAAATTTATTTTTTTCATCCGCATATATTTTATCACAATATTTTACTTTATTTTCACATAATTACATTTTTATTTTTAAGCTAATACACATTTTTTCAATAATAGGCTATATGGCATGCATAATTTCATTTTTATCACATTATTTGTGCCAAATAGATTTTTTATATTTTTATAATATTAATCTATTATTTTTAAATACTTTAATACTTATAATAATATTTTATTATGTGTAAATTACTTTTTATAAATTATTATTGATAAATTTTATGTTTTAAATTATGGCCCAGCTTTAAATTTAAGACAAAAAATAGGCTCACAAATATTTGACCCACTTCACTTTTCCTTCTGCAGCCCAACCAAATAACCCTTTTCTATACCTGGTCCGTACCCATTTTATGACCTGTCATCTCTTTCCTAATCTTGACCGTTGCTCTCAAATGATCAACGGCCCATAAATGCCTCTCTTTAATTAACCAAGATCACCCCAAAACCTAATCACATTGCCACACTACAAGTCGTTTCTATACTTTGTCGAACCTTTCTCTCTTTTATAAAGAACCACAGCCGCCTCTCCGTCAATTCCCTTTCCTAAATCCGTTGATAATGGGATTCTACCATTATTTGCATACCGTGTCTAGGTTTCTCTGATACTGATCATATGTTTACGATATTACTTAGATATTTTCCCAGTTTTGGCAAATATCATCTCTATATCAGGCTGGAATCAACCTCAATCTTGAAGATTTGGACAATATGTGCTCATCGATATACATGAAGAAAGGCCTGGTTCTTCATACATGTTGGTCGATTTTGAGTATTAAACACTAACTAGGTTTGGAGTTTGATTTCTTTCCTTTCGGTTAGTTTACTGACTTGTATTCGATATTTTAGTATTTTTGTTCGTGTGTACTTGATTTCTTTCATTGTTCACTTGCTTGATTCTACCAGTATATAACCCCTCCCAAATTTCACCCTTATACATACTTCAACCAACTTAAGAACTATCCTCTCACTCTCACTTATTCTATACTATTTTGAAATTGAACTCTTGGACGGCTAAAAGCCAAGGCCATCATATTATGTTAACCTTCTTGCAGTGCAAGCACTGCTCGGTGTGAAGACTCGGCCAATCGTCTCATGAGTTACCACTCCGTTTCTCTCATTTCATCTTCTTATTGCTTTGTTTGTATGTTCTATATATGATAGGTTTGGTTGGCTCGGGTTCGAAAAGGATTTGGTAAGGTTTGTGACACTTAGTCTCTTTTTAGGAAGCATAAGTTGGAAAAGTCAACCGGACTCAGGATGTGAGTTCCGATGGTTTGATTAGTCTCGGGAGGTGATTTGGGACTCAAGAGCATGATCGAAATGAGTTTTGGAGGTTCAGAGTAGATTTAGGCTTGAATTGGCGAAGTTGGCATTTTGGCGATTTTCGGTTGGTAGGTGAGATTTTGATATATGGGCTGGAATGGAATTCCAAGAGTTGCACTAGCTTCGTTATGTCATTTGGGATGTGTGTGAATAATTTCAGGTCATTCGTATGTAGTTTGGTTTGGTTTTTGATCAAAAGCAGAATGCGGATGAATTTAGAAACTTAGGCTTGAATTCGATGAGTTTTGGTACTTTTGATGTTGTTTGAGGTGTTTTGAATATTGGAACAAGTTTAAATAAGGTTATGGGATATGTTTGTACTTTTGGTTGAGGTCCCGGAGCCCTCGGCGTGATTTCAGATAGTTGACGGGGAGTTTGAGAAATTGTTGCAGCTGCAAATTGTGTTGCTTTTAGTATTTTTGCACCTACGGATTGGGGACTGTAGGTGCGACGCTGCATGTGTGGGAAAGCAGTCGCAGAAGCGGAAGCTGGGAAGATGGCAGTAACCGCATATGCGGTTGTGGGACGGTACCTACAAAGGCGCAGGTGCAGAGTGTTGATCGCAGATGCGAAGTGGGCTATTTAAGTGATTTCCACAGAAGCGCTTCAATGGCCACAAATGCGGTACCGCAGAAGCAGAAAATATAGATGTGGAAATTCCTGGGGTCAAAATGTTATATTTTCTCCTTCTCGATTTGCAGAGGGTTTCATTACTTTTAAACACGAATTTTGGAGCTTTGGGCAATTTTGAAGAGAGAAATTAAGGAGACATCATTGAGGTAATGTTTTGGATTATGAAAACTCGTGTTTATGATGTTAATTCAAGGATTAGAGATGCCATTAAGGGTAAAAGTTGAGAAAAACTATGATGACGTCCAAATCCACTACTAAAAAGTAATAGACACGATCGTATGCAATATAATTTACCCAACTATGAGTCGGGATCGTATCCCACAGAGAACAATGTGTAGGCGATTAGGAATGTAAGAAAATTATCGCTTATTGCGCAATGCCAAACACTAAGAATTTTGGTTTGAAAATATTTATAGCTAAATGCGAAAATGTAAACTAACCTAGAAAGCAAGTAAAATGATCAATGGCTACAAGTATGGTTGCATCGGGAATTACACTCAAGTAATGATGCAATGTATTTCACGATTTTACAAATATGAGCGAGTTTATGTTAATTAGCCACGGATAATAATTCTTAATTATCTTCTTCTGAAGACTAAAAAGACTTCGTAATTGAATTATCCCTAATATAATTAAGAGTTTAAGACACCCGGAATGGCTACAAGTAAGTTCAATCCTATCCCCAGGTAGCAAAATGAGGGTTAACACCTCATGTTCTTGTTAATTAATCTTTTCCAACCCTATATTATCTTTTCCAAAATTAAGTCGGAGTTAATGGGCGAGTACTAGGGTTAGCTAATCCCTTTGGAAATATTAAAAAACAAGAATAATTAAAGTAACCACAACTCACTTCATAAATTAATAAAATCATTCAATACATAAGCGCAACAAGGTATTTAATTCACACTTTAAACAAGAATATTTCCATAAACAAGATTCAAGTATTGAATAAAATACTACACACTTAGATATACAATACAAAGCAAGAAAATGAAGAAAGTAACATAAATGGGTAAGAAATTCTTAACCAAAAGCTTCAATTTTCAAGACCAAAGTGTGTGTGCAAAGCCCTAGCTTCCAAGACTTGTTCTCTCTAGCCCTAAGAATTGAAAATATGCCAAAGATCTCAAAAAAGTCTACTTGGACGAGTATAAAAATGGTTTGCGGTTTAGAAAATGTGAAATGAGTAATTTGACAAATCTGATGCCCGACTTTTGCATATGCGGAACAATTCACACAGATGCGGTTTCAAAGATGTGAATTCCTTATTACAGAAGCGGAGGTCTTGCATAACTCTGTGTTCGCAGATGCGGTGAAAAAGTCACAGATGCGACATCGCATAAGTGACACTATAATCGCAGAAGCGGTTCCTTGCGTGCTCAGCCATATCCACAGAAGTGGTTATCTCCTCGCAGAACCGGGATCGCTTCTGCGTCTCTTCCTCCGCAGATGCGGTTTCTTCCAATCAAGGCCTTTACTGGTGAAGCGGTTATTTTCACGCAGAAGCCGGGTCGCTTCTGCGACCAAACTTCCGCAAAAGTAGGATCACTGGAAGATTTTGCTTGTTTTCACTCTCTTTTTCTCAATTCCACTTCAATTCAATTAAAATCACTTCGTAGCATCATTTACCTGAAAATCTAACAATACACACCATAAACAACCTCATATTATAGTTAAAGGACATAAAAGCTAAGGAAAAGAAACTAAATTGAGTGGTAAAATCACCACTCATCAATACCCCCAAATTAAAGCTTTTGCTTGTCCTCAAAGCAAATCAAAACCAACAATTCAATGAGGATTTACCATGTAAAACACAAGTGGTATTGCCATTATTTACATATCACATTCCCCAATTTAAGAAACAGACTTATGGATTTGGTTGGTACTGATAATTAGGCTCAAGTATGTGTAATCCTTTACGAATAAATCCCTCATAAGGAAAAACAACTTCAAGAATGTGCAAGGGAGTTTCAAAAAATTCAAGTGATAAACATAAGCCTCAAGAAGTGACTCAAAAGCATTAGTCCATTACATATGCTTCATTTACTCAATTTCACCAATCCTTCCTAACTCATGTGCCCTCAAAAGAAAGAAAGACCCAAAATCACTATAATTATAATACAACATAAGGGACAAATTTACAAAAAAATACTCACTCTCACAAAGAATTTCAAATGCTACAACATCTCATACCATAAGCTTTCCCTTATTTTAATTCATCACTTATTCAAGAATATTCGGTTGGAGGTCCCATAAGGACTTTTTGAGCTTGCAATGTAGGTTTAGGGAAGGGTCGGATAAGCATTTGGGTACAAGTGACATCACCCTCCTTGAACACTACTCACATTTTTCATTCTTTTTGCACTTTGTTTCTCTTCAACCTACATAGCCTCATTGGCATCTAGTTTCCAATGTAGAACCACCTTAAATACCTCTCTAATTTTCTTCAAGGCTCCATAATTTATATACATATAAATATTTCTCTTTTTTTTATACATATTTTTATTTTGGAGCTTGAATAACTTAATACAATCATTTTGAGGTATATGATCCTACACTCAATGTACAACCTTACCAATTTTCATTTTGACACCACATCCCCAACTTAGGCTTTTAGCCTCATTCTCAATGTTTAAGGAGGGACGCGTTCAAAAGAGGGAATTATTTTACAAAAGGGGAAAGGTTTGTAATGAGTTGGCCAAAGAAAAGGTTTAAAGGCTCAAATAGGGTGCTAGTGATATTATTTATGCAAAGGTAGGCTAGAAAGGCTAAACAGGGTTTCCAAATAAAACAAAGAATGCCTAAGATTATCCCTCCAACAAAACATACTATCACTAGTATTGAAAAAGCAACCAGGCAAGTTCTAGATGATAGAAGTAAACACAAGAATTATTTCTACAAACGCTAACTCGTGGCACATGAATTAATCAAGACGGATCAATCATTTTCTACTAAGAATGTATAGAGTAATGTTATTCGAACTAGTGGGCAAAGAGTCACTAAAAGAGCAAAACATTTATCACAAAAATCAATCTTCACCATACAACATGTTGTTTTAGTTCAAAACCACAATTTGGGAGGGGTATTCTTATTTAACACTTCACATACAAGAGACTAATTTTATTAGTACCCGATAATCCAAAAGTCTCCTCCTAGAAATAAAAGATTAATTACCTTAAGGGAAAAGAACCATATCATGAAGAAAACCCAAGGAAATATTATTTAAGGAAATAAAAATAAAAGAAAGCAAAACTACTACAAGGGATACTAAAATAAAAGAAACTAATACTAATAACAACAAGCTACTAAAGAAACCAAATAATGAAAGAAAAATATACACAAACTAATCACACCAAGCTCGGCAAGAGCACCCACTATACAAATTAGCACGTAAAGGGCACACAATATCCACAACAACATAATAATAAGCCTAGCAAGGGCACACAATATCCATAGCAACAACATAAGCCCGGCAAGGGCACACAATATCAAAATATGAATACTAATCTTACTTACAACCACCCCAACTAAAAACAATGCAGTGCCTTCACCGCACAATATCAAATGTAAATCATAAATAGATTGGGGGTCTCCCTGAGGTCTGCAACAGACTAGCAGACTGTGGCAGGATGGCAGGTCAATGCTGTGCTGCAATAGTGGCCCCATCATCATCAATCTCCTCATCGACATCATCATCACCATCATCACCAGTAGGCTCTGACTTGAAGGAATACTCCTCGCTATCATCTTTGGCCGCAACTAGTATCTTCTTACCTGGGTTTCCCCATTTGAAGATGGACTTTATGCCTCTCCACATCTTGATTATAAATTTTCCCTACTTCTTGTTCTTCTCCTTCTCGAAGTCTTGCTGCAGGTCTACATGAGCCTAGGCCAAAGTGCCGTATGCTCCCTCTAGTCTAGTCACTGATGTTGCCATCTTCTCAAGATGCTCATTCTGACTCTTCTGTGTGTCCAAGTAACTCTGCATTTTGTCCTTGGAGAAGTATGAAGGCCTAGGATGGAAGGATGAGGGCCCACTAGGAAACTGTGATACCAACTCCTTAATAGATGCAAGCTCGGAGTTTAGTACCCCGAATGGTCCCTCAGTTGCAGTAGCTGTGGTGGTGACTTTCCTCTTCTTGCTCTTGACTACACTCCCCTCTCCTGTCACTCTCAAAGGATGAAAAGGTTTATCAGCAGGTAGCCACGGATCGCTGCCACGTACATCAACATCTGCTTTGGTGCATAGCTGTGTGATCAGTGAGGGGAACATCATCCCTGCATTCTTGTCTCGCAAGTACTCCCTCATCTCCCGCAGAATATAGTATCTGACATTCACAGGAATGCCGTCCAAGAGGCATGCAATGATCAATGCCCTAGTGTAGGAGACATCTGTGACGTTTCCACAAGCAGACACCCTGTTGCACAGGATGTATAGCCATTTTTTTTCTTCAGCAGTGAAGTCAGTTCATTTGAACCCTTTTCTCCGGTTACCCCCTTTGGCTCTTAGACTAGGAGAAAAGATTTTTGAGACAAGCCATTCCCTATTTTCACAATGATCCTTCTCTTGCACCGGCTCTATCGGATAGTTAGGAATGCCAAGAATATCATTTATTTGTTCGATCCCAAACCTCACCAATTTTCCTCTTATGACGACTTGTGGATTGTCAAAATCAATGCGCCTAAGGTTTGCATAAAATTCACGCACCCACTCCTCATTAGCCTTGCAAAGGGTGTGGATGAAGCATGACCATCCAGTTGAATGGAGCCATGCATAGAAATCCGGGAGCTTTTCGGCCAATTTGTCTTCATGGATGCCCTTTTCAAGGATTGTCCTCGTAGTGACAAGTTCGTGCAAATATCGATGCTCACATGCAGCTGACATGAAGCGTGATTCATCATATTGTTCATCAATTTCTTCTTCAATTTCGAGTTGTACGCTCGTGTTAAGGTCCATTTTAACTTGAAACACCTACATAAAATCAAAACAAGGTCAGTAGGGTAATAGAATCATGTTAAGCAATTCAAAACACTGCAATTTAGCCAAAAAATTAAGGTTGAACGGGTCCGGGAAGACACTATTGCAAAGCTACTGGAATTAGAAATACTGCCTAGTTTTCGCTTCTGCGAAAATGTAACTGCAGAAGTGGTTCCGCTTTTGTGTAAATTTGACCGCTTCTGCTATTTTAGTACTATTCCAGTTTTTCGCTTCTGTGGAACTTTTACCGCAGAAGCGGTTCCGCTCCTGCGAAACTTAGTCCTCTTTTGCGATTTTCATTATCTTCTTCAATGCCCAGATATTTTTTTTTCAATTTTTGATTCTCTAACCCCTTTTTGGCATCTAACTTATACTTAAGACTTCTAATTTAGTGCAATACATGGGATTATGATTCCATTTAAACCAATTTTTGTGATACTTAGCAAGAAAATTTCTTTTAACATTGTGTCGAACATCTTGCGAGAAATTTAAAAGGACCTCTTGTTTAAACAAATTAGGTACTCAAAATTTCCACAATTTTTTGTAACATTCACAGCACACACACACTTACACTCAACCAATTTCCCTTACATTCTAAAAGTAACAGCCATGAAATTGAAAAGAAAACATCATACAAACTGAAATGAACAATTTAGGGTTGTTGTCAATGAAGAAAAAGAGAGAGAAGGAAAAGAGAAGAGAAATGGATGAGAATTCAGAGAATGTTACATGGGTGTTGTGTAAGAGAGAATGAATTCACGAGCGATTTGGGAGATTTGTTTAGAGTTTGAGGAGTTAGGGTTGGGGAAAACAGTTGTAGAAGTTACCTTAGCAAATGAGGCGTCTAAGAATTTTTCAAATTAATGACCTGTTCGACTTTTGCTTCTGCGGCGTTTTCGTTGCTTTTGCGGTTTTGCCTATGCATCTTGTTATCTGCAGATGAGAAAAAGGACGCTTCTGCGATTTTAAATCCGCTTCTGCGATACCGCGGATGTGGTAAAAAATTCTCAGATGTGGTTTCAACATAATATTGATCCCCAGTCTTTTGCAGCTACTGGTTTTAGTCATCTGGACCACTCCGACTTGCTCAAATCAACTATGAAAAATCTGAAACTTGGTAGATTAGTTAAAAATAATATTCTAGGCTATTCTAAAAAATAAAATTTCAAAAATGAGTAAAAGTTTTGAAAAAATGATGGTTTGCCTCCCACCAAGCGCCATATTTAACGTCACGCCACAACGCAAACAACTTTACCACTTTTCTCGCCACTTGGATGATTTGAACTGGGCACCTAGCTTGGAATCAAGCTTGTGACCATGAGCGATGGGGGGTGGTAAGTTGATGATGAAGCGAATCCTTAAATTCTTCATTTTCCACTTCTTGGCTCTCATGTGAGGAATGTCATTTTGTTTTCTTATTTCCTCAAATTGTAAAATGTATGGTTGTTGACTTTTCTCCTCGAAGTCCCTCATTGTTTTGTTTATTTCAATTCCCATATTGCCATACAATTCCAACATTGAAAAATGCTTGGAATGTGACTTCAACCCTTCACTTTGCAATTTTTCTATTTTGACATCCTCTTCCCCCAGATTATAGTCAATGTCAACCACATTTGCATTTATACCGGTTGACTCTAATTCCACATTTTTCTTGGCATCTCTAACAATTATGGAGTCGGTTGGCGGATGTTCAATTCTTGATTCCTCGAAGTAAAGCTTACTTTCTTCCTAGGAATTGAACTCTTCTTGGCTTTCTTCCACACTCTCAAGTTGGTGGGCATAGTGAGCCTCAACCAATATTCGCATTTGATCCTCTAAAGTTTGGATATGTTCATCATTGTGAGCCAACCCTTATTTCAAGTCCTCGAGTGCAAAGTTGTGCTTCTCCTCAGTTTCAAGAATGGTCTCCAACATGAGCATCATTTTCTCATTTTGAGCGTTTGAGAGTTCTTCTTGGTTTTGGTCAAGTGCAAAGGAAGGATTTTCATCTTCAATCTCCAAGGAATGTTGTTGGATATCATTCACTTCCGAGGCATTTTGAACCCTTAAGGCTTCGATCATTTCATCCATTTGTGAGTGCAACCTTTCAAGCGCCAAGTTATTTTGAAGACTATTTTTCAAAAGCTCCTCCAAGGCATTTTGATCCTTGTTTCCTTCTTCAAGTAAACACTCTAACATAAGCTTGAACTCTCCATTTCAGCCATGCTCAACTTCTTCCATTTCCATAGCCCTATAATTATCATCACAAAAAGTAGAATCATCATAGTGGCGGCTTGGGGAAGGGAAGGACAAATAAGCACAATCATCCAAATGACCATTTTGTCAACCACACTTATCACAAATACTCCACTCATAAGGTTGAGATTGTGCGCACAATCCTCCCCCGGGAGAATTTAAACAATTTTGCCACGAGTGTGGTCCTCCATAATAAGGAAAAAGGTCATCAAAGTATGAACAACTACCACGACCAATTTTCATTATACGATGCCATTTTTCAAAAATAAGAAAACAAACAAGAAATAAACAAGAAAAGTAGACCAAGGTAAGAAAATCAATTACACAAATATTCACAAGTTTGGACCAAAGCGCTTTCTCTTATTTCTCAAACAACCTAAATTACGCCAAATTGTTCCCCGGCAACGGCGCCAATTTTAATGACGTCCAAATCCACTACTAAAAAGTAATAGACTTGATCGCATGCAATACAATTTACCCAACTATGAATCGGGGTCAAATCCCACAGAAAACAATGTGTAGGCAATTAGGAATGTAAGAAAATTATCGCTTATCGCGCAATACCAAACACTAAGAATTTTGGTTTGAAACTATTTATAGCGAGATGCGGAAATGTAAACTAACCTATAAAGAAAGTAAAATGATCAACGGCTACAATTATGGTTGCATCGGGAATTAAACTCAAGTAACGATCCAATGTATTCCACGATTTTACAAATATGAGCGGGTTCATGTTAATTAGCCACGGATAATAGTTCTTAATTAGCTTATTTGGAAGACTAACAAGACTTCGTAATTAAATTATCCCTAAAACAATTAAGAGTTTAAGCACACCCGAAATGGCTACAAGCAGTTCAATCCTATCCCTAGGTAGAATCTATAAAATAAGGGTTAACGCCTCAAGTTCTTGTTAATTAATCTTTCCCAACCCCAAATTATCTTTTCCAAAATTAATTCTGAATTAATGGGCGAGTCCTAGGGTTAGCTAATCCATTTGGAAATATTAAAGAACAAGAATAATTAAAGTAACAACAACTCACTTTATAAATAATTAAAAATCATTCAATACATAAGCACAACAAGGTATTTAATTCACACTTTAAACAAGAATATTTCCATAAACAAGATTCAAGTGTTGAATCAAATACTACACACTTAGATATACGATACAAAGCAAGGAAATGAAGAAAGCAACATAAACGGGTAAAAATTATTAACCAAAAGCTTCAATCTTCAAGGACAAAGTGTGTGTGCAAAGCCCTAGCTTCCAAAACTTGCTCTCTCTAGCCCTAAGAACTGAAAATAAGCCAAAGATCTCCAAAAAGTCTGCTTGGATGAGTATAAAAATTGTTTGGAGTTTAGAAAATGTGAAATGAATAATTTGCCAAATCTAATGCCCGAATTTCGCGGAACAATTCACGCAGAAGCGGTTTCGCAGACGCGGATTCCTTATCGTAGAAGCGGATGTCTTTTATAACTCTGTGTTCGCTGATGCGGTGCAAAAGTCGTAGATGCAATATCGCTTAAGCGACACTATAACCGCAAAAGAGGTTCCTTGCATGCTCAGCCATATCCGCAAAAGCGGTTATCTCCTCGCAAAAGCAGGATCGCTTCTACGTCTCTTCCTCTGCATATGCGGTTTCTTCCAATCCAGGACTCCACCGCAGAAACGGTTATTTTCACACAGAAGCGGGGTCGTTCTGCGGAATTACTGGAAGATTTTGCATGTTTTCACTCTCTTTTTCTCAATACCACTTCGATTCAATTCAAATCACTTTGTAGAATCATTTACCTGAAATCTAAGAATACACACCATAAACAACCTCATATTATAGTTAAAGCACATAAAATCTAAGGAAAAGAGACTAGATTGAGTGGTAAAATCACCATTCATCAAACTAGGGCTTAGAAACTTAGACCTTTAAATGTGGATTTGAAGCACCATTTGAGGTCGGATTTCAGAACTTTTGATATTTATGAACATGTGGGGAGTTAAGGAATCTAAAGATGCAAAATTTATAAAATTTTGAGACGTGGGCCCGATGGTCGGGTTTTGGTAATTTTTGGACTCGTGTTGTTTTTCGATTATTTTCGAGTGGGCTTGGTCCCTTTAGCATATTTTGATGATTATGTTCTGATTTTGGTAGATTCGGAGCATCCAGAGGCCAATTCGAGAGGCAAGGACATTGCGAGCTAGAGTTTAGGCCGGATTGAGTTTAGTAATGATTTTAAATGTTGTCCTAAAGGTATGAATCCCCATATTACACAACGTTCAGCTATGTTAAGATGACACACACGCTAGATGACGAGCGTGGGGTTGTGCACCATTGGGGAGTGTGACTTAGTCCATCACTATTCACTGTTTTCCTGCGTACTTAATAGAAAATTGTTTGATATTGTCATGTTTTGGGCTAAATATCATATTTGGGCTTCGTGCCAACTGTTTGAACCCTTCAGGGATTTTACTGATATTTTCCTCACCGTTTGATTTCACACTTATGCTCAGTCATGCCATATTTTTCTGTTTTTAAAACCCGGCTATGTTAATTGGTTTTAAACATCTTAAATGATATTTTTTAAAGATATTTTGAGCTGAGCTTCATATTTTACTAATGCCCGAGGGACTTATGAGATTCTGACTGAGTAAGGCAGAGGACCTGTATTGTGAGGATGCTTTTGGGTTGGGCTGCACGCCACAGTGGTGATATACTGATTATGATGATGAGGCTGAGGCCCTGAGATGGTACGCCACAAGGTGGCTTGTGATTTATATAAGGCCGAGAGCCTTTTTATGATTCCATGAGGTGGCTTGATATTATGCTTGGGCTGTAAGGGGCCCCTCTAGGAGTCTACACACCCCTAGTGAGCGCGGGTACCCATTGTGATATGAGATATGGCCCGAAGGGCTGTTATGGTTCTTTCATATTGCCCGAGGGGCTAATTCTGTTATTGTTATTGATCCCGAAGGGCAGCTCTTGTATTTTTACCTTTCTAGCTGCTTTTTCTTTAAATGTGTAACTGCTTAAAAGGTGTTCTATGAGATTTCACTGTTTAGTTGTGTTTACTGATTTTGTTTTGCCTCTTATAGCTTATTATTGTGTTTAACATAATTTTATATTGCTTAGTCTTCATTTATTATTATTACTCACTAAGTTGGAGTACTCACTTTACTCCCTGCACCCCTGTGTGCAGATTCGGGCACTACACATCCTGCTATTGAGGTTGATAGTTCCAGCAGATCTTCAAAGATTTACTAGATAGCTGTTTGGTGATTCGCAGCCCAGTGCATTCTCCCTCTTTTTTATTTCCTTTTTGATTCAGTTATGAAGTAGTTGAGTAGACTCTCAAACTTGTAGCATTGTTATAGATGCTCATGACTGGTGACACCCGATGTCAGGCTGTGTTAGTTTTAAAATTCCACAACTTATATTGTTATTTTGGGATTTTATTTTGGTTAAAGACTTGGTATTTATAATTCTAATTTCTTAAATTGAATTAGAAGTGTGTCAGCTGGACTTGTCTTCATGATAGGCGCCATCACGACCGGGATTGGGTTTAGGGTCATGTCACTCAGGGTCCATTCCAAGGCTCTTGTGAACTCTGAAGCACTAGAGATTTGAGGGTTTTTTCATATTCTCATGCAATTGTTTTTATTCCTGAGATTTTGAGTTTCTCGTTCTTTATTCATTTGTTTGCAACTGGTTAGTGCCTTGCACCCTTGTAATTCTACTTATTTATGTTTACTCTTATGTTATGTGCATTAGAGCTATTTGGATTCCCCTAAGTTAATTTTGATATTATGCCACTTCATGTACAATTTTGATTATTTTAGATCTATTATGTAATTATATTTAAGTCATTTTTTTAACTCACATGTGGATAGCTAAGTTGATTCATGTTTCTTGCCTGATTCATAGATGAAATATTATTGATGGTTGTTGAACCTTGTTTTGATTTCCTGTACTAAAACACCTTAGAAGACTATTTTATTACTCAAAATTTCTCTCCTCATGTTGAATACTTTATGTATATTTGCTATTTATCTACAAGTTATGTGACAATACTGTCTAATTGCTTAGATGAATATGTTAGCCTTACTTAGATGAATATGTTAGCCTTGCTATTTATCCATTGTAATCTCATTACAAGTGTCAGACCTATTTGATTGCTCATCTTCATGTTTAAGTATAGCTGGTTACTCAAGGTCAGTTGCTTATCATTGATTGCATGACTTAGATTTTTTTAGGGGAATAATGGATGCCAAAAATTTATTCGAATATGTATTATCTAAGACTTTCATGTTCAACCTACTACTTCCCTAATGTCACCATGTGATGATATTGATTCCATCTTCCAATATTATACAATTCCCAGCCAGACTTGTTTCTTTTCTTTAATGATATTTTCTCCCTGTCTGTTTAAGACTTCCAAGGTGAATTCTAATATATGTCTAGCCTATACTTCTTATATCGTCAACTATGATAGTACTAATGTCTATTTGAAATGCTAATATGAATTTAGTATCATGATACATTTGAACTTGGTGATCCTTGTGTTGCACTCAACATGACTAGGCTCCTTCTTGACTGTTTGCTTGTTTGTTTGTTATGTATAATTGTCATGTCCCAATTCTGACTCCTGTCGACCTCCACAACTTAGACACCTACATTTAAGAATTTCCTTTTTTTACTATGGATCATGCTCTATTCTACGTTCACCCTAGAAAACTTAGTATGATCACATCTTGTATGCATTTAGTATGTTTATCGCATTAATCCCAAATGGTATGTCCCCTTAACTACCCTAGTGATATGTTTATATTTAGCATGTTCTTACTAGGATAATGGTTTTAATCTATATTGCATTTACCACACTGTAAATCAAGCATGTGAATTCTCCTAGTATGATGTTCTTTGTTAATCAATCTTGTCACTCTCCCTTTGAAATGCCAATGTGTTTATGAATCCTATTAAATGTCACACAATCTTGTCTCTATAAAGTATTACATTAGGACTATTTAGTTGATTCTCATGCGTGGTACATTTACCTATTTAGTGAAGTGGTCAATATTGTAAACATCGGAATTGATACAAACCTATGAGTGCTTTGGGTTTTGCAAATGAGCATATACTCCAATATTTGAGCTGCGCTTGGGGACTCGGTCTACTACTTGTGTGAGGAATGAGCCTAGTCAAGGCCCAGGAAATCTGGGTTATCTCTTCTTAGGTCTTCTCTATTCATAGAGCCTGTAGTCATCTCGGTTCTATAATATATTTAAATTTTTTTTGCTCTTTTATCTTTGAGCTTTTAATAATTTGTAAATATAGGATGTAGAGATTAGTGAAAAAAGGTTGTGGTATCCTAACTCTCGCATAAATGGGTATAGAACAAGCCTATAGGCTTACTTGCTTTGATTGCTACTTTGTTCGACATGCTTTATTTATATGCACACGTAGAAAGTATGCCAATAGGAAATCACACACTTCACTTAAGTACATGTCATTGTTAAACAACATGATTGTTTGACAAATATTTTACCTGTTCTCCTATGATTATTAAACAACATTCCTATAGGGTTGGAATAATGCATATCTCTGTTAATGCTAATCAAGATACCCTGACTATAGAGCCTTAATTGATTAACTTATCGGCTCCTTCTATTGTTTAATTATACTACCACCTAGATAGTATGCCTATAAGAGAAAGTATGATAACAACAATTTCAAGTAATAATTATTAGAAATCTTGCCTATAAGAACACTGCTATTCGCCAAGAAAGCATGTCTATAGAATCAAATGTTGGTAATTCCAAGTTTCCTAATAGTCATCACTGCCTGTTGCGCAAACAACATAGAAATCATGTCTATAGGTTTTTAATAACACATTTAATCTGAAATTGGTTGATTTGTAATCGAACCACTACCTGTACGACATTTAAAATCAGAACTATATAGAAATCATGTCTATAGGACTATGTTACCTTCTTTAGATGCCTATTCATAAAATTAGTGCTAATAATCCCGAGTCCGCTGATAGTTTACTGCATCCTCGCCTAAGTCATTTAGAACAATAATGATGCATATACGATACTGGAATGCGGAATCACTTACCGAACATGGCTATAGGACTCTAAGTCTTGTTTCTCAAACTATGTACTACTTACACTTCCCTTGTGCATTTGTTGTTTATATGTGGAGGCTAACTTGGGCCTTTAATTGTCTTTATTAGAAGTCCTATTTGTTTTAAATGTTGCATACTTTTATCATTTTGAATAACCTAGGAGAAGTCTAGAACCATCCAAATAGAGGTCCAAAGCCTCCTAAACCATGGTCATGTGATGGGTAGTGCACGCATAGGGTACAATTTAGAATTTATTAGAGCGTCTTCAAGTAACAACTTCAACATAGTAATTGGGTAGCAGGAGATGATAGTGTGTGCCAGCTGAATAATATGAGAAACCCCTACCTTATGAGATTTATGAAATATTATTTATGTTGCGCGGGGTAATCCTTTAGGCTAAAAAACTTAAGACCCACCCCTTTTTCTTTATATACTGGTTATTTACACCTTAATCATTTAACATAAACCAATGTATTTATGTCCTTGTAATCATTAAGGACTTATACCATTTCTGATGTGTTATGATAAGACTCTTCGACTTCTATATTTTTCATTGTTTATTTGATCATTTGGCCTAATTATATAATCTACATAGTTTAAGATTTGCATGGGACCTACAATTGTGGAAATGGAAGAGTGTCTATTACCTTATCTTCATTGTAACTTAAGCCCTTACCCGATCTTTGGTGACATAGACTAGTAAAATAGAGTTATTTCAAAATAGGTGCCCTAATGCACCTTAAAAATCATTAGGTGGCGGCTCATCTCTTTTAGTACCTTCCTTAACAGACTCGTCACACATCAAGTCCCGCTTTTGCGAGAAAATGGGGCGTGATAGGCACAGATGGTGCCTGAGCTGGTCCCACCGGCTCAACTACATCTGGAATTTTCTCCTGAGCTGGAGCAATTGGTGGGTCTACAGGTGTTGTTCTAGCTGTTGTATGAGCTGTTCCTCGGCCTTTACCACGGATCTGACCTCTCGTGGCCTAAGCAGGTGGTACTAGTGGTCGTCTGCTTGGTCTGGTAGCATGTGTGCTCACCATCTATCAGTGAAAAGAATAACTGAAGTGTAGTTTCTGGAATCAACAAATGCGCTGGACAAGAATACAAGAAAGTGATGTTTTCCTAAGGGTTCGATAGCTTCTCAAAGTTAAGTACAGACGTCTCCATACCGATCTGAACGAATCTACTTAACTTGCCCATGACACGTGTGACCTATGTAACCTATGCTCTAATACCAACTTGTCACGACCCAAATTTCACATGTCGTGATGGTGCCTATCAAAATGTTTTTCAAGCCAACAATCACAATAGACCACGCATCTTCAAAATCTGAAAACATAACAAAATAAGTTTAAGAGTAAAATCTCATACATACGGATACCAAAAACATCACGACTCAATACAATATTTCCCAAAAAGTCCGGTGTCACTAAGTACTTTATCATTTATACAATAACATGGTTTGACTACTGAAACACTGTCTAGGAAGTTAGAACAGTATATATAAATAAAACTTAAAGGTAAAGGATGAGATTCAAGGTCCACAGACGCTAAAGCAGCTACGTCAAGAATCTCCGAACAGATTAAGCTCTAGAATCAACGACCATCATACCCAGATTTGCACGTGAAGTACAAAGTATAGTATGAGTACAACCAACTGAATAAGTACCATGTCTAACCTTTGGGCTGAAAGTAGTGGTGAGCTTAACAGGTACAATCGAAATATAGAAATAGCAGTAGCGAAATGTAGACATACTTTCAAGTTTAACAGTTAAAGCTCAAACACATAAAATAGGCAAAGTGCAACTTAAATGAGTAATGATACATCTCGATATTTACATTTCAATTATATATTCCAACTTTAATGCAAAACAACGATGAAATCATATGCATACTCCCAAAGTATCAAATCACTCAGTCCTCTCATTCACTCAACCCTCATGGTAATTTATTCCTCACAGTAACTCAATCCTCCCAAATACTGGGCTTTGCACTCGACACTCACAGTCGCTCTTGGTAGGTACCTGCACTCACCGGTGATGAGTCAGATTCTAGAAGGACGGATCCTGCCCATGAGCTAAAATAAGTCAATCGTGACATGAATAAATAAAGCATGTTGCGGCGCGTATCCCGATCCTATAAACGACCTCATAAATATGACCTTGGCCTCACTCATTCATAAATCTTTACAGTCTCTCGGGCTCACAAATATCACAAAAATCAGCCCAAACAATGAGGATATTATGTATCACTATGTGGAAATAGATACTAAGATATGATATGTAACTGATAAATTTGACTAAGTACATAATTTCAAATTAAACAAGTAATTCAACTTAAATACGACATCTATGGGTTCGAACAGTACTAACATATAGACTAAGCATGATTTCTAACATGAATCACATCTCATTTTCTCTAACACGTGAAGAATATACGGAAAATGACATGATCATTAAGCTACACAACTCCATAGAACCGATCGATATCACAACTTCTACGGCGCACGCCCACATGCCCGTCACTTAGCATGTGTGTCACTTCCACACCAATCACATAATATATGATTAAGGGTTTTCATACCCTCGGAGACTATCGGTACCCGGTGAAATCAGAGGGCCTGATTCCCCACCATTAAGCCACTTGAGGGAGGTACCTCGAGACCCCGAGGACATGGCGCCACCTCGAAAAGATATCTTGAGACCCGGTGGATATGAAGTCACAACTTAGTCACCTCCTTTGAGGCTTGTCAAGGTGGCCGAGATAAAGAAAAAGGGGGGAAGCTCCCAAAGCACATTGTTGAGTTTGATAGGTCCAGCCTATCCCTATCCTATACTGGGGTGTCGAGTCAAGCCATCACATCTCCATATTTAGTAAATTAGATATACTTGTATTCGTTACTAATTTTTCTCTCCTATATAAAGGGGGCTCGCCCTACCTTGTAAGGGACTAATATTACTCCCACAATTTTATAAAGTGCAATAATATCTCTCTCTCACTCTTTTTTATTACTAAAGCTTATTGGTTCTCACCGATACTAAGGATACCTCGATATCCTTTGTCACTATACGTGTTCTTCATTTTATATATGTTTTTCATCGAACAAAATCAATTTCTGTTATAAGTAGCTTTTTTTGACTATATGTCTAGCTGTTAGACTACTCCCGAGTATCCCCGATATCCCGAGCTCGACCTCGTGGTCAACCTCGAAGTCCGAATCAACCAAACCTGCGACCGGGTAGCAGGCCCCTCGATTTGGTCATTATCTCATTTCTCTCCCATCCCATTGCTAAAACTCATAAAACTAGAATCATTTGCTCTAACAAATTAGCTTGGGAATAGATCACGTATTATTAGCATTTAAAAATTTAATTGTCTTTACCATTTTCACAGTAAACAAAAGGCCTTATTAAGGAAAGGCATTGAAATCAAACCAAAGTAAAGAACTTTAGAATAAAAATAGTCAAGAGTTTAATTAAGGAGACAATCATGTAAAGAATCAACAAGTATAGAAGAAAATTCAAATAAGGCAAGAAAGGAATAGTCAGGACTCAACACATCGGTCTTAACGAAACAAATTGATAAATCAAGAATTCAAATCAACATTGGTTTAAGGAGAGAAATATATGTTTACCGTGAATAGCCAGAATGAATATACACATACAGAATCAGTAGGGGAGTTGAACCAAAAACCCTTATAGAGGCACGTTATGATAAAATATCACAAGACATCGAATTAAAATAAAGAAAAGTCACATGAACCAAAGAATAGAATGAAATCGAGGCACAAGTAACCCGAAAAAAACTCAGAATCCAAACAACAATGTTGGAAAATTATGGTTTTTAGCATAAATGAGTTAGTGTTAGAGAAAACATTACAGAATCAGTCCAAAACACACAAAACATAGAAGATTTAATACTTAAAATCAGCAAATCATTTTGAAGAAAAGGAGTTTAAAAAAACCCTAGTTTGAGAAAAAAATGGAAGGCCACTCGTTAAACTAGAAGACTTTCATAAATACCAGTGAAATAAGTTCAAACCATCTCAAATCTGTACAGTTCTGAGAAGTTCAAAGGAAGAAATTAGTGTTTCGAGGAAAGAAACAAAGAGATGAAGGAATAGGTTTAAAAATTCATAGGTCTATGGCGAAATAGGAAAATCTTACTCGAAATCAAAACAGAATGGCCTGAAACAGGCGATCAAAGACCATAGGCATAAGCAGACTGACCCTTCTCCCTTGAGGATCCTAGAGACGACTATACCAACATAGGAGAGGCCACTAGAGGCCTAGGGGTGGTGAGAAACCACCATGAACGACAATAAACGAGTGACGATGAGGGTGAATTAGGGTTGGGGTTTAAGAGAAATCGAGAGAGGAGAGGAATAGATGACGGCGGGAAGGGGTGTTACAATGATTAGAGTTTAGGGGGTATTGGCTGGTTTATTTTAGGTAAGGGGGAATCTGGACCATTGATCACAATGATCAATGGCCAGGATTTGCCCCAGTATTGGGTCGGGCATGTGGGTATTGGGCCTGGGGTTGCTTGGCTGGTTTGTAAGGGGTTAAAATTTGGCTAGTTAATTAGGTTTGGTCCACGATAAAAGGGCTATTTGTTAGATACCTTTTTGAATGGTAAAACAATTTTAAAAATAATTAACATGCTATAAAAACGATTTTTATGCTTCGAAATATTTTAAAATAATTATTTAATATTTTAAAAATATAAAAGGCTATTTTCTGGTAAAATAAGGTAATAATGCATGCACGGGCTACAATTGCAAAGTAATTGCATCCTACAAATACAAATGTGGCTATTTGTTCAATAATTGACACTTAGTACAAATGCGAATGATAAAATTAAGCTACGAAATTATTATAAAACTATTTGTGATGCAATTAGTGATTTTTATATAAAATGAATGATGGTATAAATTAATTAAATTATTTTAAAAATGCAAAAATTGTATGAAAATACTAATTGATGCCCATGTATAGTTTTGAAAATAATATGGGCAAAAATTGGGTATCAACAGCTGCCCCTCTTTACCCGGGAAGGATGAAATATTTTTCGGGTAAAAAAAAGATGGCCGATTTTGACCGGATGAGGTGTTTTGAAAAATAGAGGCCAGACTCTAGTCTTTGAGCTGCCTACATATCCCTGGTTTTACAGGAAGCAGGTTGTGTGTAGTTTGGGATCCATCGGCGGGATATACCGATGAAGACATTACAAGAACAAACACGAGATTTCAGGATATATGGTTATGATGAATCGTCATGTTTGAAAAAGTTTAAAGAACTGGAGTGTGGTCACTCATGTAGGGATAGCGGTTGCTTACTGGTCACCTGCAAATAAAGCGATGCTACAAACATGTATTTGTGCAGTAATTTAAACATGATGCAAATTCTCTTTGTACCTTGAAATTTGTCTTCGGAAGGTTAAGGATGACATCCTCGAACCATAATGTCTTGGCCCATCAAGTGTTTAATGCAAGATTCGGAGGCCATGAAATGATGTTCTCGGGCCATGAACATGGTTCCTCTGAACCATGACACCTTTGAATAATGATATGCAAATTTGAGAGATACTCAGGCCATGTCATGGTGTCTTCCGGCTATGAGGATGATGCCTTTTAGACTATGATGCCTTTGGATAGATTGGCAATATTTCAGCCTATGAGATGCAATAATATGATGTTAACAATACAAGGCTTAGTATTGTGAAATGAAGGGCAGAGCTTGTCGTGATCGAAAAGCAAATATATAGTACCCGAATAGAGCAATATTCCTGCAAGGAAGGACAATTCTTCATCCCATGCAAATGTGGAGGCAAGGATTAGGCTCATTTAGATATGAAGGCAGGGATTAGCCTTATGCAGGCACTGAGGAGGGGATTAGCCTCATGCAAGATATTGAGGCAGGGATTAGCCTCGTGCAGACATAGAGGTGAATATTAGCCTCATGCAAATATAGAGGCAGGGATTAGCCTCATGCAAGTATGGAGGGAGGGATTAGCCTCATGCAAGTATAAAGACAGGGATTAGCCTCATGCAATTATGGAATCAGGGATTAGCCTCATGCAAATATAGAGGCGGGGATTAGGCTCATTCAAATATGGAGGTAGGGATTAGTCCCATGCAAACGTGGAGGAAAAGATTAACCTCGTGCAGATATGGAGGCAGGGATTAGCCTCATTTAAATATAGAGGCAGAGATTAGCCTCATGCATGTATAGAGGTAGGGATTAGCCTTATGCAGATATTGAGGCAGGGATTAGCCTCATGTAAACATAGAGGCAGGGATTAGCCTCATGCAAATACGAAGGTAGGGATTAGCCTCATGCAGATACGCAGGTAGGGATTAGCTTCATGTAGATATGGAGGCAGGGATTAGCCTTATGCAGATATGGAGGTAGGGATTAGCCTCATGCAAAGAGCGAGTAGCAAATAAGTGTGACGACCCAACCGGTCATCTTAAGAATTAACACCCCGATCCCCTATTAACTGCTTTCCCCATGTTTGTTTTTGCTAATGTGAGTTGCCGAGAGGAAATATTTGGAGTTTCGGAGAGTTTTGCGACACTTAGTCCCTGAATGAGAGCTTAAGTTTTGGAAATTTGACCGTAGTCGAAACATTGTGAAGATGGCCTCGGAATGGAACTTTGATGGTTTTATTAGCTCTGTTGGGTGATTTTGAGTTTAGGAGCGTGTTCGGATTGTGGTTTGGAGGTCTATAGCTAATTTAGGCTTGAAATGCCGAAGATTGAATTTTTAAAGTTTTCGGCTTGATAATGAGATTCTGATCCGAGGGTCATAATGGAATTCCAAAAGTTGGAGTAGCTCCGTAGTATTGAATGTGACGTGTCTGCAAAATATCAGGTCATTCGGACGAGGTTTGATAGACTTTTTGATCGAAGCGTATTTTGAGAGTTTTTGAAGTTCTTATGCTTGAATCCGATGCCGATTGGCTGATTAGATGTTGTTTGAGGTATTGTGGAGATTTTTATAAGTTTGGATAGTGGTATATGACTTGTTCGTGCTTTTGGTTGAGGTCCTGGGGACCTCGAGAGGATTTCTGATGTTTGACTGAAAGGTTTGGAGTTTTGAGTGGCAGCTAAAGTTTCAAGGTTGCTGTCATAACTGCACCTACGGCTTGGGGACTGCAGGTGCGAGGCTGTAGAAGTTGTGGAATTATCGTAAAAGAGGAAAGGAGAGGGACAGCAGGAGCCGCAGAAGCAGAAACTTCACCGTAGAAATGGATTCTCATCGGCGAAAGGTCAATCGCAAATGCGGACAAGTGGCCTTAGTGATTTGTCGCAGAAGCGACTTTTGTTCCGCAAAAGAGGGACTGCAAGTGCTGTGCCATGACCGTAGAAGCGAATTAGCAAGACAGAGCATATAAATAGTTGCCTTCGCAAATTTGAGTTATTCTTTCACCATTTTTTAACAGGATTGAAGCTTTTGAGGGAGATTTTTGAGGAAACCAAAGGGGAATCACTTGGAGGTAATATTCATGACTTCATAACTCGTTTATATGTGACTAAAGGTCTAATTAGTGGTGAGAAAATTAGGGGAAATCAGTGCAAAATGGGTAATTAGGGCTTGAGATTAAGAGAGCTTAAAGTGGGTATTGGAGGGGTCAATTGAACTTTGATTATATTGGAGGGGTCAATTGAACTTTGATTTTAGTGTCTTTGATATTCATAGACTCGTGATAGTATGAGGATTCTAAAAATATTAATTTTACCCAATTCCGAGATGTGGGACCGACGGGTGTTTTTGTAATTTTACCTAATTTTGCGTAATAGCTTAGAAAATCTTTGGAGAATTAGTTACTTGAAGTGTTATTTACTTTATGCATTTGAATTGAATAGATTTGGGTCACTTGTGTTGAGTACTCGTGGCAAGAGCGTAGTTTCGGATTGATTTTGAGTCGGTTCGAGGTAAATGGCTTGTCTAACCTTATGTGAGAGACTTCCCCTTTGGATTTGGTGTTACTGATAATTGAAATGCCTTGTACGTAAGGTAACGAGTGTGTACTTGTTCTAATTCGGGAAAATTCGGTTTTTTCTAAGTAATTAGAATTTTGTTTTCTTCTCTTGTTATTACTACTTGCAATTTAAGCCTGTTGTTAGCTTAGGGAAGCATGTCTAAGTGACTTAATTGCTTTACTTGCTCAAAATGTTTTATCTGAATTATGTACAGCATGCTAGGCTAGTAATACATGTTTGCCTTTATGTGAAATTTAAAATTTATGAATATTCATCGTGTTGTTGTTATGTATTTACATTGGGACTACGGATGTAGGATTCCAGTAGATCCCCCTTGTCTATTTATTTGGTACTACGGATGTGGGATTTTGGTAGACCCCCTGCACAGTTATATGGAAATGCAGGACTGCACCTGGTAGTTTTCCCCAGAACAAGGTATTTATATTTGGGACTACAGATCAGGATTCCAGTAGATCCCTGTGCACTAGTAGTTGGACTACGGGACATGATCTCGGGAGATCCGTCAGATATATGTATGATGGACAATGGGACAGTATTCTGGAAGATCCACTATATAGTTGTACCTGGGACTACGGGATGGTATCCCGGTTGTTATCTTTGTGACGAGCTGTATTTCATTCCTGTGTTTATTTGGCATATATAGTAGTTGTTGTTGTTCTTCCTACTCCGTGTAACTTTTACTGTTGTACTTATTTATTTTGTTTTGCTCTACGCTATTGAATTATACTTTATTTAACCTCAATAGGTCCCTAACCTTCCTCGTCACTACCCGACCGGGGATAGGCTTCGCACTTATTGACTACATCTTTGGTGTACTCAAGCCCTTTCTGCGCATGTTTTTCTTGTGCAGATCCAGGTACCTCCGCTCAGGCTTACCACTCGTGAGACAAGGCATGTGGAGACTTTGAGGTATATTAGCCACGTCCACAGACCGAAGAGTCCCTTTCTACTCTTCCTTTTGTACTTTTGTTTTATTGTTAGATATTCTGGAGATAGATGCTTGTAGTTATTCAAAGACTTGTGATCAAGAGATTCTGGGTTTTTGGAGAAGTTATTAGTTTTTGAGAGTTGTTATTGTATATGCCGAGTGTCACTTTTAAACACTATTTTATTCCAATATTTCGGTTTTTATTAATTTTCCGCAAATTAGTTTATTTTCCACATTGTTAGGCTTACCTTGTCTTTGAGATTAGGTGCCATCACGATGGTTCACGGAGGGCAAACCGGGGTCGAGACAAGTTGGTATCAGAGCTCTAGGTTCGTGGAGGGCATGAATCACAAGCTGGTTTATTAGAGTCTCGATGATCGTTATAGTGACGTCTGCACTTATCAACGAGAGGCTATGTAACTGTTAGAAAAATTCCACTTCATTTGAATTCCTTGTCGTGCGATATTTTGATATCACAATTTTAAACTTTTGTCTTCTGTTCTCCCACCAATGGTGAGGACACGTGCTACCCGAGATGATCAGGCACCCGAGTCCCTACTGCAGCTGCCAGAGGCCGGGGCCGGAGTAGAGGTCGAGGACGTGCATGTACTGTAGCCAGAGCACCCACGCGAGCTACCACCGAGGAGCCACCAGAAGTGCCAGTTAGAGCCCAGGCACTTGATACGCCTAATGCTGCTACCTTTCAACTTCGAGGAACTGCTTATGAGTGGTGGCGTACTTATGAGTTAAATAGTCCGGATGAGGAATCTTCCCTGACTTGGACTCAGTTTTCAGATATGTTCTAGAGAGAGTATGTTCCTCAGAGCCTCAGGGACACATGAAGGGCAGAGTTTGTGTATTTGTGCCAGGGTACTATGACTTTTTCGGAGTATGCTGTCTGTTTCACTTCTAGACATGCACCAGCCTTGATTTCCACTGTTTCGGAAAGGGTTCACCACTTTATTGAGGGGCTTATTACCAGCATTAGGTCTAGCATGGCTCGTGAGTTGGAGATGGATATTTATTATTTTAAGGTGGTGAGCATTGCTAGAAAAATTTAGGGTATGCATGCTGGGGATAGAGAGAAGAGGAAGCCCAAAAGGTCTCGAAATTAAGGCCATTAACTGTAGGTCATCACAGTAGGGGTTATATTAGTCACCCCGTTCATTCAGCTCTTCCAGCAGCCAGTGGTATTCTAGCTCCTCCTAGGCCTCAAGAGCCTTGTTATATACCTCTAGTATCTATCTCGCCTCCTACTCGGGTTACTTTTAGTGGTAATTCCAGCTGACCAGCCGGAGCCAGTCACAGCCGCCACGTCCTCCCAGAACTTGTTTTGAGTGTGGTGACACACGCCATATGACGAGGGATTTCCCCAGACTTATGAGGGGTACACCTTCATAGAGTTCTTCACCACATCGTGCTCGACAAAGTTCTTAGGCCATGGTTACAGATCTAGTTGCTACCCTACCAGCTCAGCCAGCTAGAGGTGGGATCGAGGAGGTAGAGGTCTCCCTAGAGGGGGAGGCCAAGCCAGATACTATGCCCTTCCTGCCCATACCGATGTTGTTGCCTTCGATTCTATCATCACAAGTATTGTCCTGGTTAGTCATAGAGATGCATCAGTTCTATACGTTCCAAGCTCCACTTATTTTTATATGTATTCTTATTTTGCTTTGAATTTAGGTGTACCTCAAGATTCTTTACGTTCCCCTGTTTATGTTTCTACTGTTGTGGGAGATTCTTTTATTATGGACCGCGTTCATCGGTCGTGTTTGGTCGCTCTTAGTGATTTTGAGACCAGAGCTGATTTATTTTTGCTCAAAATGGTTGATTTTGATATTATCTTTGGCAGGGAATGGTTGTTGCCATATTATGCTATTGTTTATTGTCACGCCAAAACCGTTACACTAGCAATGCTAGGCGTACCGCGTGTTGAGTGGAGGGGTGCTTTAGACAACACTCGCAGTACAGTTATTTCTTTCCTCAAGGCTCGACATATGGTTGAGAAGGGGTATGACGCGTATCTATCTTATATGAGAGACGTCAGTATTGATACCCCTTCAGTTGATTCATTCCTAGTAGTACGGGAGTTTTTGATGTGTTTCTAGCTGACCTTCCGAGCATGCGCCCGATAAAGATATTGATTTTGGCATTGATCTATTGCCGGGAACTCAGCCCATTTCCATTCCTCCGTATCGTATGGCTCCTCCTGAGTTGAATGAGTTGAAGGATCAGTCATAGGAATTTCTCGATAAGGGTTTTATTCGGCCTAGTGTATCACTTAGGGTGATCCTGTCTTGTTTGTGAAGAAGAAGAATGGTTCTATGCATGTGTGCGTTGATTATCGCCAATTGAACATAGTTACAATAAAGAAACATTATCCTTTGCCTCATATATATGATTTTTGTGACCAGCTACAAGGTGCACGAGTGTTTTCTAAGATTGACTTGCGCTCAGGGTATTATCAGTTGAAGATTCGGGAGCAAGATATCCCAAAGACTGCTTTCAGGACTCGGTATGGTCATTACGAGTTCCTTGTGATGTCATATGGGCAAACCAATGCCCCAACACCCTTTATGCATTTGATGCACAGTGTGTTCCAACAGTATCTTGACTCATTTTTCATTGTCTTTATTGATGATATTCAGGTGTATTTCCGAAGTCGGGAAGATCATGAGAAGCACCTAAGGACTGTGCTTCAGACTCTAAGAGAGAAGAAGTTATATGTTAAGTTATCAAAATGTGAGTTTTGGTTAGATTATATGGCATTCTTGGGTCACATGGTTTCTAGTCAGGGAATAAAGGTGGATCCAAAGAAAGTGCAAGCAGTACAGAGTTGGCTTAGATCATCCTCAGCTACAGATATTTGCAGTTTTCTTGGCTTGGCGGGTTACAATCATCGATTTGTTAAGGGATTTTCATATATTGTAGCACCTATGACAAGACCGAGCTAGAAGGGTACTTCATTCTAGTGGACGGAACATTGTGAGGAGAGCTTTCAGAACCTCAACACAGCTTTGACTACATCCCCAGCTTTCATATTGCCTACAGGTTCGGGGTCTTATACTATCTATTGTGATGCCTCAAGGATTGGCCATGGAGCGGTATTGATACAGGGCGGTAGGGTAATTGCCTACCCGTCCAGGAAGTTGAAGGTACATGAAAGGAATTATCCTATCCATGATCTTGAGTTGGCTGCTATTGTTCACGCCTTGAAGATCTAGCATCATTATTTGTACGGTGTGCCTTGTGAGATTTACACTAATCACCGGAGTCTGCAGCATCTATTCAAGCAAAAGGAGCTTAATTTGCGTTAGAGGAGATGAATATAGCTGTTGAAGGATTATGGTATCACTCTTCTATATCACCCGGGCAAGGCCAATGTGGTGGCCGATGAGTTTGGCCAATTTACCAGTAGTAGAGAGGCCCATGGCGATGGATGTTCAGGCCTTAGCCAGTCAGTTTGTCATATTAGATCTCTCGGAGCCTAGTTGGGTTCTAGCTTGCCTTGTCTCTCAGTCTTCCTTATTTGATTGTATCTGGGAGGGGCAGTTTGATGACCCTCATTTGTTTGTCCTCAAGGACATGGTTTTGCATGGCGATGCCATAGATATGACTATTGGTGATGACGGGGGACTGAAGATGTGGGGTAGGGTTTGTGTACCCAATGTTGATGGACTTCGAGAGTTAATTCTGGAGGAGGCCTAGAGTTCGAGGTATTCCATCCATCTGGGTGCCGCGAAGGTGTACTAGGTTTTGAGGCAGCACTATTGGTGGAGGTGGATGAAGAAGGATATAGTTGGTTTTGTTGCTCGATACCTCAATTGTCAGCAAGAGAAGTATGAGCATTGGAGACCGGGTAGGTTGCTTCAGCAGATAGAGATTCCAGTGTGGAAGTGGGAGCGGATCACCATGGACTCTATAGTTGGTCTCCCACGGACATTGAGAAAGTTTGGCTCCATTTGGATGATTGTGAATGGGCTGACTAAGTCCGTGCACTTCATTCCTGTGTGCACTACCTATTCTTTGGAATGATTTGTAGAGATTTATATATGGGAGATTGTTCGTCTGCATGGTATTCCATTTTCCATCATTTCAAATAGAGGTACTCAGTTCACATCACGGTTCTGGAGGGTTGTTCTGCATGAGTTGGGTACTCGGGTGGAGTTGAGTACAGCATTTCACTCTCAAACAAACGGGTAGTCCTAATGCACTATTCAGATTCTTGAGGATATGCACCGTGCATGTGTGATTGACTTTGGAGCATCTTGGGACCAGTTTTTCCCATTGGTAGAGTTTGCATACAATAACAGTTATCAGTCCAACATTAGATGGCACCGTATGAGGCTTTGTATGGTAGGCGGTGTACATCCCCAGTGGGTTGGTTTGAGTCGGGGGAGGCCTGATTATTAGGTGCAGACTTGATTTAGGTTGCTTTGGAGAAGGTTAAGGTGTTCCTGGATACACTCCGTACAACCCAGTCCAGGTAGAAGAGCTATACAAACCTGAAAGTTCGTGATGTTTCCTATATGGTTGCAGAGCGGGTTCTACTTCGGATATCACCTATGAAGGGCGTTATGAGATTTGGGAAGAAAGGGAAGTTGAGTCCAACCTCCCTTTTGAGAAATTGCAGCGTTTTGGGGAGGTTGCTTATAAGCTTGCCCTACCTCCCAGCTTGGCAGGAGTTCATCTGGTATTTCATATTTCGATGCTTCGGAGGTATCACAGCCATCAATCGCATGTGTTGGATTTCAATTCAGTCTATTTGGATAAGGTTCTATATTATATTGAGGAGCCAGTGGAAATATTAGACAGGTAGGTTAGGAAGCTGAGGTCAAAGAACATTGCATCAGTGAAGGTTCAGTGGCAGGGCTAGCAAGCCGAGGAGGCGACTTGGGAGATCGAGCAGGATATTTTAATACTTCAGGTATGTCTCTATGCTCATTCGAGGATGAACGAATGTTTAAATGTAGGAGGATGAGACGACCTAGCCTGTCGTCTTAAGAATTAATGCCTCTATCCCCTATTAACCACTTTCCCCATATTATTTTTGCTATTGTGAGTTGTTTGGAGGAAATATTTGGAGTTTCGGAGAGTTTTGGGACACTTAGTCCCTACATATGAGCTTAAGTTTTTGAAATTGGATCGTAGTTGGAGCAATGTTAAGACGGCCTCGGAATGGAACTCCAACTATTATGTTAGCTTCGTAGGGTGATTCTGGGTTTAGGAGCGTGTTCAGATTGTGTTTTGGAGGTCTGTAGCTAATTTAGGCTTGAAATGCCGAAAGTTAAATTTTTGAAGTTTCCGGTTTGATAGTGGGATTTTGATCTCAGGGTCGGAATGGAATTCTGGAAGTTGGAGTAGCTCTGTAGTGTTGAATGTGACGTGTGTGCAAAATTTCAGGTCATTCAGACGAGGTTTGATAGACTTTTTAATCGAAAGCGTATTTTGAGAGTTTTTGAAATTCCTAGGATTCAATTCGATGTTAATTGGTTGATTCGATGTATTTTGAGGTGTTACGGAGATTTGTATAAGTTGGGATAGCGGTATATGACTTGTTCATGCATTTGGTTAAGGTCTCAGGGATCTCGGGATGATTTCCGGTGTTTGATGGAAAGGTTTGGAGTTGTGAGTGGCAGTTAAGTTTCAAGGCTGCTGTCATAACTACACCTGCAGCTTGGGGACCGCAGGTGTGAGGCCGCAGAAGCAGTGGTAGCATCGAAGAAGCAGAAAGCGGAGGGGCAGCAGAAGCGAAAGCTTGACCGCAGAAGAGGATTCGCATCTATGAAAGGTGAATAGCAGATGTGGACAAGAGGCCTTAGTGATTCGTCGTAGAAGTGACTGTTGTTCCACAAAATGGGGACCGCAGGTGCGGTCCCATGACCTCACAAGAGGATTATCTAGGCAGAGCATATAAATAGTTGCGTTCGCGAATTTGAGTTATTCTTTCACCATTTTTTAACGAGATTAGAGCTTTTGAGGAAGACAAATGGGTGAAGGTAATATTATTGACTTCATAACTCGTTTATATGTGATTAAAGGTCTAATTAGTGCTGATAAATTAGCGAAAATTAGTGCAAAATGGGTAGTTAGGGCTTAAGATTAAGAGACTTTAAAGTGGGTATTTGAGGGGTCAATTGAACACAGATTTTAGTGTTCTTGGTATGTATAGACTCGTGAGAGTATGAGAATTCTGAAAATATAAATTTTTCGCTATTCCAAGATGTGGGCACGAGGGGAATTTTGGTCATTTTACCTAATTTCGCATAGTAGCTTAGAATTATTTTGTAGAATTAGTTACTTGAAGTGTTATTTACATTATGCATTTGATTTGAATAGATTTGGGCCTTTTGGAGTCGAGAACTCGTGGTAAGAGCGTGGTTTCAGGTTGATTTTGAGCCGGTTCGAGGTTAGTGGCTTCTCTAACCTTGTGTGGGGGACTTCATATAAGTAGTAATTTAACGTGTTTTATGCCCCTACTTACCTATACTTTGAGTATAAATTGGTATGAAATAGTCCCAAAATGCTCAAAGGATGTGCTTGATTGCAAGTTTGATCAACAAAGTGACAAATGTCAAAGATCGGCTTAAAACGGAGTGAAACCTGCCCAAGTGTCAAAGACCAAGTGAAATAAGGAACTGGAAGGCCTAGCGCAGACCGCACTGATATACAACGCGACCACAATAGGAGATTCAGAGAATGACCAATTCACGCTGAAAGCCCACGCAGCCGCGCTGCACTTCTGCGCGATCCGCGCCAATGAGAATCAGAGACTTGGATTTTTGGGAGTTAAGGCCACGCGGCCGTGCTACCTTTTTACGCGGTCCGCGCTACTGAGGTTCAGAGATTGATGGATTTGGACAGGTCAAGCAAGGTGCTCCGTGTATCTTTTTGTGCGGACATGCTAACCTCCACTACGGCCGCACTGCACTTTTGCGCGGTCCACGATCCTCTACTTCAGAGTTAAAGTTCAGGAGTTCAAGAGCCAACGCGGCCGCGCTACCTTTTTGCGCGGTTCGCGCTGACCCTGCAGGGGTATTTTTGCCCAGTTTTTCCAGTCACTATAAACAGAACATTTTACCATTTTTAGATGAAGTTTTATGTTCTGAACGCAGCTGATCTGGTGAGACCGAATATTATAGCCATTTTTGGCACTTTTGCTCTTTATTATTGTAGCTTCTACTTAGTAATCAATTAATATGTTTAGTTCATCATCTATTTATCCTGTTTCTTCTTTAATTATGTATAGCTAAACCCATTAGCTAGGGTTGTGGCTCAACCCTAGTATGGGTAGTTGATGGGTGTTTCCATCTAGGGTGAGATTGAGATTGTGTGCTTGTTATTTGGATTAATTTTGGGTTTCAATTTCGAATTAGTGGTTGCAAACACAGATTCAAGCTTAGTGGGTATAACTCTTCTTGAGAAAGAAAGTCCATGACCCTAAAATTGACCCAACAAGGAATTGGGATTGACCCATGACAAATGGTATTCCTAATTAATGGGTTAAACCTCGAGAGATTAATTACCCTACTTGAACCCTAGCTGCTTGGTCTAATTGGCCCACCCAATTGGTCTCGAAAGAGCCAACTGGGCAAAATCGTTCTCTCTACTGAGAGGTGTGAGAATGGGTACAAATGCGAAACGGTTATAACATAAGCCGCAAATATATCAGTCTCCCCTTAGTAGCTTTTACCCATTGACTAACCACCTAGATAGTGTCACGACCCTAGTCCCTTTCTCTATATTAAATACAACTAGCAATAGTCTTGTAGCATAATTTAGCCTTAATTATTAGTTTATAACAGTAGTGATAAATACGAAAACCCCAAAAATGTTAGAAGTACAATTAGAAGCATGTACGCAACTCTAGGCTAGACAGACAATACAACTCCATTCCAAACTCCCTAAGGAAATTCGATCCTGAACCACTATATGGGTAAAAGCTTTTGCGACACGCTCTTCCTACCATTTTGTAGTTTCGAGTTGGCAGCAATCAACTTCCCGTAGAATTTGGTATTATTGATAATTTAAATGCCTTGTACGTAAGCTGATGAGTGCGTACTTGTGGTAATTGTTGAACATATGGTTTTTGCTAAGTAATTAGAATTGTGTTTTCTTCTCTTGTTATTACTACTTGCAATTTAAGCACGATGTTAGCTTAGGGAAACATGTCTAAGTGACTTAATCTCTTTACTTGCTCAAAATGTTTTACCTGAATTCTGTGAATCATGCTAGGGTAGTAATACACGTTTGCCTTGATATAAGGTTGAAAATTTAAAAATATTCTCGTGTTGCTGTTGTGTATTTAGATTGGACTACGGATGTGGGATTCCGGTAGATCTCCCTTCTCCGTTTATTTGGGACTACGAATGTGGGATTTCGATAGATCCCCCTGCACAGTTATATGGAATTACGGGACTGCACCCGGTAGATTTACCCAGTACTGGGTATTTACATTTGGGACTACGGATCAGGATTCCAATAGACCCCCCGCGCACTCATAGTTGGACTACGGGACGAGATCTCGGGAGATCCTTCGGATATATATATATATATATATATATATATATATATATATATATATATATATATATATATGTG
>MU779389.1:102804-135475 GCA_026770625.1 Nicotiana glauca | reverse complement strand
ATATATATATATATATATATATATATATATATATATATATATATATATATATATATAATGGACTACAAAAAGGTATTCTGGGATATGCACTGGATAGTTGTACTTGGGACTACGGGACGGTATACTGGAAGGTATCCCGGTTATTATCTTTGTGATGAGATGTATTTCGTTATTGTGTTTATTTGGCCTCTATAGTAGTTGTTGTTGTTCTTCCTACTCTGTGTTACTTTTACTGTTGTACTTATTTTTTTTGCGCTATGCTATAGAACCTTATATTTTATTTAACCTCAAAAGGGCTGTAACCTTCCTTGTCACTACTCGACTGAAGTTAGGCTACTGAGTATCGGTGTGCTATACCCATGCCCTTTCTGCGCATGTTTTTCCTATGCTTATCAAGGTACCTCACCTCAAGATTATCACTTGTGAGGCGAGGTGTTTTGAGACTCCGAGGTATATTTACCACATCCACAGACCGAAGAGTCCCTTTCTACCTTTCCTTTTATATTAGCCCTTCTATACTTTCGTTTCATTGTTAGATATTCTGGAGATAGATGGTTGTAGTTATTCAAAGGCTTTTGATCAAGAGATTCTGGGTTTTGGGAGATGTTATTAGTTTTTGAGTGTTGTTATTGGGTATACTGAGTGTCACTTTTAAACACTATTTTATTCCAATATTTTGGTTTTTTTATTTTTCCGCAAATTAGTTTATTTTTCGCATTGTTAGGCTTACCTTGTCTTAGAGGCTAGGTACCATCACGATGGTTCATGAAGGGAAAACCAGGGTCAAGACAAGTTGGTATCAGAGCTCTAGGTTCATAGAAGGCATGAATCACAAGCCGGTTTATTAGAGTCTTGATGATCATTATTGAGACGTTTGTACTTATCAACGAAAGTCTATGTAACTGTTAGGAAAATTCCACTTCATTTGAATTCCTTGTCGTGTAAGATTTTGATATCACAATGTTGAACTTCTATCTTCTATTCTCCCACCGATGGTGAAGACTCGTGTTGTCTGAGATGATCAAGCACCCGTGCCTCCAACTAGAGCTGTCAAAGGCTGGGGTCGGGTCGAGGTCGAGGACGTGCATGCAGTGCAGCTAGAGCACCCATGCGAGCTACCACATAGGAGCCACCAGTAGTGCCAATCAGAGCCCAGGCACCTGATACGCCTAATCCAACTTCGAGGAGCCGCCTATGAGTGGTGGCGACTTATGAGTTAGACAGTCTGGATGAGGCATCTACCTTGACTTGGACTCAGTTTTCAGATATGTTCATGAGAGAAAATGTTCCTCAGAGCCTGAAGGACGCATGGAGCGCAGAGTTTAAGAATTTGTGCCAGGTTACTATGACTTTCTCTGAGTATTCTCTCCATTTCACCAGCCTAGCTTGACATGCACCAACCTTGGTTTATACTGTTCGTGAGAGGGTTCACCGGTTTATTGAGGGGCTTATTCCCAGCATCAAGTCTAGCATGGATCATGAGTTGGAGATGGATATTCATTATCTGCAGGTGGTGAGGATTTCTAGAAGAATTGAGGGTATGCATGCTAGGGATAGAGAGGAGAGGAAGGCTAAGAGGACTCGATAGTCGGGCCATTATTCTAGTGCTCGTGCCCCAACTGTAGGTCATCATGGTAGGGGTTATATCAGTTGACCTGTTCAATCATCTCTTCCAGTAGCCAGTTGTATTCCAGCTTCTCCTAGGACTTAGGAGCCTTATTATGCACCTCCGGTAGCTATCCCATCTCCTGTGCGGGTTGCTTTCGGTGCTAAGTCTAGCCAACATGGCCGGATCTAGTCAAAACCACCACGTCCTCCCAAAGTTTGTTCTGAGTGTGGTGACACATGCCACATGGTGAGGGATTGCCCAAATCTTAGGAGGGGTGCACCTCCACAGAGTGCTCAGCCACAATGTGCTCCATAGAGTTCTCAAGATATGGTTATAGCTCCAGTTGCTACTCCTCCAGCTCAGCCATCTAGAGGTGGAAGTCGAGGAGGTAGAGGTCTCCCTAGAAGGAGAGGTCAGGCCAGATACTATGCCATTCCTGCTCGTACCCAGGTTGTTGCCTTCGATTCTGTCATCACAGGTATTATCCTGGATTGTCATAGAGATGCATCGATTCTATACGATCCAAGATCCACTTATTTGTATGTGTATTCTTATTTTTCTTTGCATTTGGGTGTACCTTAGGATTCTTTAAGTTCCCCTATTTATGTTTCTACTCTTGTAGGCGATTCTCTTATTGTGGACTGCATTTATCGGTCGTGTTTGGTTGCTCTTAGTGGTTTTGAGACTGGTGTCAATTTATTGTTGTTCAGCATGGTTGATTTTGATATTATCTTTGGCATGGACTGGTTGTCGCCCCATTGTGCTATTTTTTATTTTCATGCCAAACCCGTGACGCTGGCAATACTAGGTGTACCGTATGTTGAGTGGAGGGGTGCTTTAGACAACACTCGCAGTAGAGTTATTTCTTTCCTTAAGGCTCGACGTATGGTTCAGAAGGGTGTGACGCGTATTTATCTTATGTGACAGATGTCAGTGTTGATACCCCTTCAATTGATTCAGTCCTGGTAGTACGAGATTTTTTTGATATGTTTCCAGTTGACCTTCAAGGCATGTGCCCGATAGAGATATTGATTTTGGCATTGATATGTTGTTGGGAACTCAGCCTATTTCCATTCCTCCATATCATATGGATCCTCCCGAGTTGAAGGAGTTGAGGGATCAGTTATAGGAATTTCTTGATAAGGTTTTTATTAGGCCTAGTGTATCACCTTGGGGTGCTCCTGTCTTGTTTGTGAAGAAGAAGAATGGTTCTATGCATATGTGCATTTATTATAGCCAGTTGAACAAAGTTACAATGAAGAACCATTATCATTTGCCTCGTATAGATGATTTGTTTGACCAGCTACAGGGTGAACTAGTGTTTTCTAAGATTGACTTGCGTGCAATGTATCATCAATTGAAGATTCAGGAGCCAGATATCCCAAAGACTGCTTTCAGGGCTCTTATCGTCATTACGAGTTCCTTGTTACGTCATTTGGGCGAAACAATGCCACAACAACCTTTATGCATTTGATGCACAGTGTGTTTCGATCGTATCTTAACTCATTTCTCAATGTCTTTATTGATGATATTCTGGTGTATTCCCGAAGTCGGGAAGATCATGAGAAAAACCTGAGGACTGTGCTTCAGACTCTAAGAGAGAAGAAGTTATATGCTAAGTTATCAAAATGTGAGTTTTGGTTGGATTCCGTAGCATTCTTGGGTCATGTGGTTTCTAGTGAGGGAATAAAGGTGGATCCGAAAAAAGTGTGAGCAGTATTGAGTTGGCTCAGACCATTCTCTTCTACAGAGATTTGTAGTTTTCTTGGCTTGGCGGGTAACTACCATCGATTTGTTGAGGGTTTTTAATATATTGTAGCACCTATGACCAGACTGACCTAGAAGGGTTCTTCGCTCTAGTGGACGGAAGAGTGTAAGGTGAGCTTTTAAAAGCTCAAGACAGCTTTGGCTATAGCCCCAGTTTTGATATAGCCTACAAGTTCTGGTCTTATACTATCTATTGTGATGCCTCAAGGATTGGCCTTGGAGCTATATTGATGCAGGGTGGTAGGGTGATTGCCTACCCGTCTAGGCGGTTAAAGGTACATTAGAAGTATTATACTGTCCACGATCTTGAGTTGGTTGCTATTGTTCACGCCTTGAAGAAATAACATCATTATTTGTACGGTGTGCCTTGTGAGATTTATACTATTCACCGGAGTTTGCAACATCTGTTCAAGTAGAAGGAGCTTAGTTTGCGTTAGAGGAGATGGCTAGAGCTGCTGAAGGATTATGATATCACTATTTTGTATTACCCGGGCAAGGCCAATATGGTGGTCGATGCTTTGAGTCGTTGAGCAAAAAGTTTGGGGAGTTTGGCCTATTTACCTACAGTAGAGAGGCCTATGGCGATGGATGTTCAGGCCTTAGCTAGTCAGTTTGTCATATTGGATCACTCGGAGCCTAGTCGGGTTCTAGCTTGCCTTGTCTCTCGATCTTCCTTATTTGATTGTATCCGGGAGCGGCAGTATGATGACCCTCATTTGCTTGTCCTAAAAGACATAGTTTTGCATGGCAATTCCAGAGATATGACTATCGGTGATGACGGGGGATTGAGGATGTAGGGTCGGATTTGTGTACCAAATGTTGATGGACTTCGAGAGTTGATTCAGGAGGAGGCCTACAGTTCACGGTATTCTATCCATTCGGGTGCCTCGAAGAAGTATCAGTATTTGATGCAGCACTATTGGTGGAGGCGGATGAAGAAGGATATAATTGGGTTTGTTTCTCGATGGCTCAATTTTTAGTAGTGAAGTATGAGGACCGGAGACCGGGTAGGTAGCTTCAGCAGATAGAAATTCCAGAGTGGAAGTGGGAGCGGATCACCATGGACTTTGTAGTTGGTCTCCCACGGACTTTGAGGAAGTTTCATACCATTTGGATGATTGTGAATTGGTTGACCAAGTCCGCACACTTCATTCCTGTGTGCACTACCTATTCTTCGGAATGATTAGCAGAGATTTATATCTGGGAGATTGTTTGTCTGCATGGTATTCCATTTTCTATCATTTCAGATAGAGGCACTCGGTTCACATCACAGTTCTGGATGGTCGTTCAGCATGACTTGGGTACTTGGGTGGAGTTGAGTAAAGCATTTCACCCTAAGACGAACGGGTAGTACGAATGCACTATTCAGATTCTTGAGGATATGCTCTGTGCTTATGTGATTGAGTTTGGAGGGTCTTGGGACCAGTTCTTCCCATTGGTAGAGTTTGCATACAAGAACAGTTATCAGTCCAACATTCAGATGGCACCATATGAGGCTTTGTATGGTAGGCAGTGTACATCCCTTGTGCGTTGGTTTGAGCCGGGTGAGGCTAGATTATTTGGCACATACATGATTTAGGATGCTTGGAGAAGGTTAAGGTGTTATTGGATAGAATCTGTACAACCCAATATAGGCAGAAAAGCAACGCGGACCTGAAGGTACGTGATGTTTCCTATATTATTGCAGAACGGGTTCTACTTCGGGTACCGCCTATGAAGGTCGTTATGAGATTTGGGAAGAAAGGGAAGTTGAGTTTGACCTCTCTTTTAAGATATTGCGGCATGTTGGGGAGGTTGCTTATGAGCTTGCCCTGCCTCCCAGCTTGGCAGGAGTTCATCTGATATTTCATGTTTCGATGCTCCGAAAGTATCACAACGATCTGTCGCACGTGTTGGATTTTAGTTCAGTCTAGTTGGACAAGGATTTATCCTATATTGAGGAGCCAGTGGCAATATTGGACAAGAAGGTTAGGAAGCTGAGGTCAAAGAACATTGTATTAGTGAACGTTTAGTGGCAGGGCCAGCAGGTCGAGAAGGCGACCTAGGAGACCGAGCAGGATATTTTAATACTTCAGGTATGTCTCTATGCTCATTCGAGGATGAACAAATGTTTAAGTGTAGGAGGATATTTTAATACTTCAGCAGGTTTAGTGATTTTGCTTTTCTATTTACATTTTCGCGAATGCTAACGCTATGTCAATTGTGCCCGCGTTCAAAGAAAAATTGTAACTTTTGTGAGGGGGAGGTTGGTTCGTGCCTTTATTCGATAGCTTTAATTTGCTCTGTTAATGAGACATTATTTGAGTTTCCTTCGGTAACACCTAGCTGTTACGGAAATAGGGTTTCCGAAAATATGCATTTATTGATAAAAATTGAGTCCTTTTATAAACATATTGAAATATCTTGTAATTTTAAATGATCTAATGACCGTAGAACATCTTAGAGACATTGAACCTTTCTCATGTTAGAATTTTGAGGGTCCTCAAAATTCTGCCCCAGATTGGTAGATGATCCTTCTGTTGTTTGTGAGTAACGAGACTTGTCGACCCTTCTTCGAAATTTTGAGAATCTTTCTCAAAATTCTGCCCCAGTTTCTAAACCGATTTTCTGACTGTCTGACATATGTTGGCATCTGAACTAATTGGTTTTTGCCAAATTTCCCCGTCCATTTCTGCAAGTATGAGTGCTCCTCCTGTCAGTACCTTGTGAACCATTACGGACCTTGAAAGTTGGGAGAGAACTTCCCTTTCGCTTCATCTTGATGTGGGAAGATCTTCTTCAATACTAGTTGTCCTGGTGCGCACTGTCTTGGTTTGACCATTTTGTTGAAAGCTCTAGACATTCTGCTCCGATAAAGCTAACCGTGGCATGCTGCATTCATTCTTTTCCCATCTATGAGGGCCAATTTTTCATAGCGCTTTCTTATCCATTCTGCATCGCTGAGTTCGACTTCATGTATAATCCTTAAAGAATGAATCTCTACCTCGGCAAGGATGACAAATTCGGTACCATAAATCAATATATAAAGAGTTGTCGTAGTTTATGTACAAACTGTAGTGCGGTATCCTAACAGAGCAAAAGGTACCTTCTCATGCCATTGTTTGTGGTTTTCTATCATCTTCCTTAGTATTTTCTTGATGTTTTTTTGGCGGCATCTATGTCTCCATTTGTCTGAGGTCAATAGGCTATGGAATTCATGTGCTTGATTTTGAAAGTTTCACACGTCGCTTTCATCAGATCACTATTGAGAGCATTGTCAGTAACAATGGACTCGGGAACTCCGAATTGGAAAACTATACGATCTTTGACAAAGTCTGCGATGACTTTCTTGGTTAAAGCTTTGTAAGACACAACCTTGACCTATTTTGTGATGTAATCAATGTCCACTAGAATAAACATGTGCTCATTTGATGTAGTGGGATTAATCGGACTGATGATATGCATTCCCTAGGCGATGTACGGCGAAGGTCATCTTGTTGCATTGAGCTCATTTGGAAGTACTTTTATCATATCGGTGTGCACTTGACATTGGTAGCATTTGCGTACATACTGGATGCAATCTATATCCATGGTCATCCAAACATAACCGGTCCTATGTATCTTCTTGGCCAAGACAAAACCATTCATATGCGGGCCGCAGGTCCTAGCATATATCTCCTCGAGTAGCTTACAAGCCTTGTTTGCATCAACACATCTTAGCAATCCCAAATTGGGGGTTCTTCTGTACAAGTTTCATCCATTGTGGAAGAAGTGATTGGACAATCTCCGGAGTGTGCATTTCTGAGTATGGCTTGCATGCTTCGGATATTCTCCTTTCGCCAAACATTACTTGATGTCATGGAACCAAGGTTTTCCATCTGTTTCTTCCTCGACGTAAGCACAAAATGCAGGCTAATTACGAATTCTCACTAGGATGGGATCAATAAAATTTTTGTCTGGATGCTATATCATAGATGACAATGTGGCCAATGCATCGGCAAACTCATTCTGAATTCTGGGTACATGCTGAAACTCTATCTTTGTGAACCTTTTTCTCAATTCCTACACATTATGCAGATATGGCAATATCTCGGAATTCTTGGTGGCCCACTCTTCTAGTACCTGGTGCACAAACAAATCTGAATCACCAATTAGCAGCAACTCTTGAATATTCATGTCGATTTCCATGTTGAGTCCTAATATGCATGCCTTATACTCCGCCAAGTTGTTGGTGCAGGGAAATCTGAGTTTAGTAGATACCGGATAATGTTGACCCATTTCTAATACCAAAACTTCTCCAATGCCAACTCCTTTAAAATTTACAGATTCTTCAAAGAACATCTTCCAACCGTCGTATGCTTCGGTAATGTCCCCTCTTACAAATGACTCCTCTTCATCAGGAAAATATGTTTTCAAAGGTTTGTATTATCCTCCCACCAGATTTTCAGCAAGATGATCTACCAATGATTGCCCTTTGACCGCCTTTTGAGTTATATAGACGATATCAGACTCGCTCAACAATATCTACCACTTGGATGACTTTCCAATCGACATGGGTTTCTGAAATATATACTTCAAAGGGTCCATCCTAGATATGAGGTATATATTATAGGCACATAAGTGATGCCTCAACTTCTGGTCCATCTAGGTCAAAGCACAACAAATGTGTTCCAGTAGAGAGTACCGTGCATTGTAAGGTGTGAACTTCTTATTCAAGTAATATATGTCTTTCTCTTTTATCCCTGTCTCATCATGTAGTCCCAGAACACATCCGAAGGCTCCATACAATATAGATAGATAGAGTAGCAAAGGCTTTCCTAGTTCTAGTGGCACCAGAACTGGTGGGGTGGATAGGTAATCCTTAATCTTGTCAAAAGCTTTCTAACAATCCTCGGTACAGCTTGTCTCGGTGTCTTTCCTCAGCATTTTGAAGATAGGTTCGCATATGACTGTGGACTATTCTATGAAGCGACCGATGTAGTTGAGACGTTCTAGAAAGCTCATCACATCCTTTTTGCTCCTAGGTGGCGGTATCTCCTGAATAGCCTTGAATTTAGATGAATCTAGCTCGATCCCTTAATAGCTGATAATGAATCCATATAACTTTCATGCGGGAACCCTGAATGCACACTTTACGAGGTTCAGTTTCAAATTATACCTCCATAACCTTTCGAAGAACTTTCTCAAGTCTGCTATGTGATCTGCGACCCTCTTGTATTTGATAATGACATCGTCTGCATATATCTCTATTTCTATATGTATCATGTCATGGAAGATGGTTGTCATGGCTCTCATGGAGGTAGCCCCAATATTTTTTAGGCCAAATGGCATCATCTTATAGTAGTCTACCCCGTAAGGTGTGATAAAAGCTATTTTCTCTCCGACTTCTTCATCCATCCAGATCTGGTGATAACCCACGAAGCAATCTACAAAAGAGTGGAGTTCATGCTTCGTGTAACTATCGCTCAGGATGTGTATATTTTGCAGTGAAAAGTCATCCTTGGGACTTGATCTGTTTAAGTCTTGATAGTCAACACACGCTCTGACTTTCCCATGTTTCTTCGGAACTCGTACAATATTGGCTAACCATGTTGGGTAAGGACTTTGGCTTTGATCTGGTTAGTAACTTCCTCCTTAATTTTTATGCCCATGTCTGGTTTGAAATTTCTGAGTTTCTGCTTCACTAGAGGACACGTGGGATTAGTAGGCAACTTGTCAGCTACTATGGACGTGCTTAAACTTGTCATGTCATCATACGACCATGCGAAAATGTCCTCATACTTCTTCAAGAAAAATATGTACTCTTCCTTCTATGTTGGTGATAAGTGAATGCTGATGCGATTCTCTTTGACGGTCTCGGCATCTCCCAAGTTTACTGCTTTGGTTTCTTCAAGATTGGACTTAGGCTTATTCTCAAAGTTTTCAACCTCCCTGACAACTTCCTTAGGTATTTCATCTTCTTCATCCGAATCACTATCCTTATATTGTGTTGCCTCATTACATATCACAGTCACCGGTTCATCGGGAAAAGTAATAATAATGTCGTGGAAAGAAAAAGTGTAAAAAATAATAATGAATAATAAAGAGCAATGCATTTGATTAAAACTGAGAAACATCCAGACAAGTACGGCTCGATGAATCGAGCATTTATTTTGAAATGAGTAACTCTTTAAAACAAAGTTATTTAAAATCTTAAACGCATTAAATGGCTACAGAAACAAAATCTGCCAAGCTACCCATGGACTCGGCGAGCCCGAGATGGTCCGAGCGTCTAGTTCTTCAGAACAGCTCCCTACTCCACAATATGAATAGTGAGGCCTTCCTCCTCCTCCTCCTCAATTATTGCACTGCAGTCCATGTCTTCGTCTTCCAAGAACAAATTCTTCAACCAAACTAATGCTTCCTCTTCTATAGTTCCCCATATTGTATCAGCTTGGTGAAAACCTTGATCTAGATGCGACACTGGTTGCTCGAGAGGGTAATATGGTCTATGCCATGGAGGCGACCAATCATTATACTCTTGCCATGTATATTGATATCCGAGCCCAAAGGTGGTACCATGACCTTTTAGCCATATCAGTTTAGTGATACATTGGAGATTCTTCCTAAGTCTTTGTCAGGTTCATACTTAGACCATACTAGTATGCTCTCTATTTTTCTGCTCCACCATTTTTGTTTCTCAACGGCATTGTCACGTTCAATGTGATGATACCTTTCCGCTCCTAGCCTTCTTCTATTTTCGATAACCGGGATGGTTTGGCTGGTGTAAATGGGGTTACTCCCACCTCCTTGAATGATCACCTCTCGATGATTCCATTCGAATTTCACGGCTTGATGTAGCGTGGATGCAAAGGATCCAGCAGCATGGATCTATGGTCATCCCAAGAGAAGATTGTATGAGGTTGGTATGTCAAGCACCTAAAACTCGACGTCGAACCTAGTTGGCCCCATTTGCAAGCAAAGGTTAATTTCTCCAATCGTGGCCCTTTGAGACCCATTGAAAGCTTCCACGTTCATGCTTTCGGCTCGTATTTCATGAAACCTTGGTCCAATCTTTTCAGAGTATCCAACGGACAAATGTTGAGGCTTGAACCTCCGTCAATCAAGATCCCATTGATAAATTTGTTATCAAATTGCCCAGTGATATGCAATGCTCGATTGTGATTCAACCCTTCAGGCAGAAACTCATCTTCATGGAAGATTATTTTATTTATTTCTCGAACCTTCCCTACCATGTTGGCATTCTCTCCGCCGGTGATGTTGTTGGATATATAAGCTTCACTCAACATGTGACGACCCAAAGGGTCATCGCTGGATTTCTCCCTTTTTCGTACTTCTGATGCCTTGAAAACCTCACTTTTAGTTGCCTCAATTTGTGCGCACAGTCCGGGCGCATAGCCGGAAAGCTTTTATGTTTAAATATGTGAATTCTGTGAAAAATTTAAAGAATTTTGATATTAATATGATTAAAGTTGACTTTGGTCAATGTTTTGGGTAAACGGACCCGGACCCATGATGATGGTCCTGGAGGGTCTGTAGAAAAATATGGGACTCGGGTGTATTCCTGGAATCTAAATCTGAGGTCCCGAGCCCGAGAAATGAATTTTTGAAAGAAATTGTTTTTCTGAAAATGATATTAAAATTTGAAATGAAAATGAGTTAGAAAATATTGGTATCGGGCTCGTATTTTGGTTTCGACGCCCGGTACAAGTCTTAAATATGTGTTACATGCTTCCTGAGAAGTTTGGTTGATAACGGATATCGTTTGACGTGTTTCGGACGATAAGTTCCAAATTTAAAAGTTTATGAAACTTAAAAGAAAATCATGGATTTTTAGGCTTAATCCGATGTATATGATGTTATTTTGGCAATTTGATCGCACGAGTAAGTCCGTACGATGTTTTTGAGGTTGATTGCATGTTTAGTTTGGAGCCCCGGGGGCTCGAGTGAGTTTTAGATAGGCATCGGATTGCATTTTCAATTTTTTGAAAATCTGGTATTCTGGCTTCTGTGATCTTCGCAAATGCGAAGGGAGGACTCGCAAATGCGAGCATTGCTTCGCAATTGCGAAGTCTGGGAAACTTGGGCACTATTGCAAATGCGATGGTTTGGCTCGCAAATGCGAAAGTCCGCAGGCCTGCCTAGTTCCGCAATTGCGAAGTTCCCTATCGCAATTGCGACGTGAGGGGCTCGCAAATGCAAGACCATGTTCGCAAATGTGAAGGTCTCGTTCATGGCTTGGCTTCGCAAATGCGAAGCAGAGTTCACAATTCCCACTTTTTGGTCGGGGTTCGCAATTACGAACCCCTATTCGCAATTGCGACATCACAGACTCAGCGGATTAATACTTAGTCGAATTTTCACCTCATTTCTTCATTCTTTCAAAACACAAACTCCATAGGCGATTTTTCAAGCACACATCTTCTTCCAAATCATTTGTAAGTCAACTTTTACTTAATTTCTTCAATCTCTTATATCATTAAACATGTTTTTATCTTAGAATCAAGTATTTCCATGGGTGAACATGGGGATTTGGGGTAGAACCTAGGTTTTCTTAAATTTGGGGATTTGGACCTCAATTTGAGGTCTGATTTCAAAACAAATCATACTTATGAACTCATGGGGGAATGGGTAACCAGGTTTTGACCACATGGGCCCGGGGGCATTTTGGGAATTGTTGAGCTTTGGGAAATTCCTTTTCATGCATTGGAGGTGATTCAATTAGCATTTGTTGATACATTCAACTGTTTTGTGACTAGATTCGAGCGATTTTGTGGTGAATTCGAGCGGTAAAGCTATACTAGAGGCTTGAGTGGATTTTTGGAGCATTTGAGGTAAGTGTTTGATCTAACTTTGGCTTAAGGGAATAGGAGTAGATTCTTATTTGCTAATTTCTATTTGTCGAGTACGGTGTGTAGGCATGGTGACGAGTATCTATACACTGGTGTCGAGCATGACCGTGAGTCCTGAATTGCTAAATTATCGAATTCTTAGTTGTTGTTTATGAGGACTTGGTTGGAAATCTTTAATACTGAGCCAGTAATTGTTGAGATTGAGTATTGATTTAAATGTGTTAAGTAGAAATTAAGTACAGTTGGTTATAGCTGGATCTCCCTTGTAGGGATAGTTTATTATATTATCTTGTTCCCTTGTCAGAATTATTTTATGTATTGTGTTGAAGGAAATAGCATCGTGTGGCACACCGACCACGAGATATTATGAAATGGGATAGTATGGCACGCCGACCACGAGATATTTTGAAATGGGAGCGAGTGGTAGGCCTACCACGTGATATTATGAAAGGGGAGCGAGTGGACGCCTACCACGAGATATTATGAAATGGGAGCGAGTGGTACGCCTACCATATGATATTATGAAATGGGAGTGAGTGGTACGCCTACCACGTGATATTATGAAATGGGAGTGAGTGCCATGCCTACCATGTGATATTATGAAATGGGATCAAGTGGTACGCCTACCACGTGATATTATGAAATGGGAGAGAGTGGTACGCCTACCACGTGATATTATGAAATGGAATCGAGTGGTATGCCTACCGTGTGATATTATGAAATGGGAGCAAGTGGTACGCCTACCGCGTGATATTATGAAATGGGAGCGAGTGGTACGCCTACCACGTGATATTATGAAATGGGATCGAGTGGTATGCCTACCACGTGATATTATGTAATGGGAGCGAGTGGTACGCCTACCACGTGATATTATGAACTGGGATCGAGTGGTATTCCTACCACGCAATATTTTGAGAAATGGGATCGCGTTGCACGCGTGCAACAAGAGGAAATTGAAACAAGTGAAAGTGGTTTGTGTTCCCTTATTTTGTGTTAGAACAAATCTGATGTAGTTTCCTTGCTATTCTTGATAATCCCGTTTTATCTGCTACCCCATAAGCATGTTCCCCTCCCAGTTTTAAATTGTTTATTTTCCGCTATTATTTTGTTGTACTTGTGTATATATATATCTTCACAGGTTTATCTGGTAGTCTAGTCTAGCCTCGTCACTACTTCACTGGGGTTAGGCCAGGCACTTACCAGCACATGGGGTCGGTTGTGCTTATACTACACTCTGTGCATCTTTTTGCACAAATCCACGAGTTTGAGCAGCGTTTGAGTAGCAGTAGCATTCTGGGAGCAAGCTTTTAGCCCAGGCATATTTGTGGTAGCCACAGGCCCGGAGTCTCTTTCTATATTATTCAGTTTGTTATCATTGGTACCGAAGCAGACAATTTTTTTTTGTTTCTTTCAAACCTTGTATTTAGTTTTCCTTAGACGTTCGTGAGTATTGTGACACCAGTCTTGGGTAGAGGATTTGTTAAACTTCTGTATTTCTTTCAATTAACTGAATTTGAGACTTCCGCTTTATTATTAAATTCTTCATTATTTCTAATATTGTCGATGTTCGTTAAAAGAGGTAATTGATAATTGGCTTGCCTAGCTCCTATTAGTAGGCGCCATCACGACTCCCTAGGGTGGGAAATTCGAGTCGTGACACAACACCTTCATTAAAGCATTCTTGTGCGCCTTTGAATTTTGCAATAGTGACATGATAGATATCTGAGCTGGTGTTTTGTTCAAATGGTCAATAATGGAATACTCCCTTGCTTGTACTTTCCTCCAAAGTTAATCTAGACCTATTTCAATTACTGGTTGCTTTAGTGGCATCTTTACTTGGTCCTCCCAAGTGTTCTGGTGTATAGAATCTTTCGGTACTAGTCATTCCTTGTGCAGCATCAGATTCCTCTACCTTCATTTTCCCTTTTCGCCGAGCTTCGGCAACATAATCCTAAGGTATTGCTTTAGTGTTGAGAGGAGGTGTGGTTGAAACTGTCACCGTGAAAGGTATGACCACTTCTACTTCAAACGGAGCAGGGGTGGCCATGCGTGGAGCTACCTTTACCTCAAATGAACTAATGCAACTACCTCAACCTCAATTGGTGACTGAGTCTATACTACAATAGGAGTAAGTTTGAGTGGGGGTTTAAAGTCATCGCCTTCCTTAATAAGCCCAATCGAACAATCAGGGTCCCACACTTCGTTCGTCTCTATCACATGTACACCACCACCTCTATGATCAGGGAGAGGGTTATTACCGACATTGGGTGTGGCTTCATTTACCTGTATGACCTTGTTTTTAATCAATATCTAGATGTAGTCATTCAATGTTCGACACTCATCAGTGGTGTGCCTCTTCATACCAAAATGAAATGCACAAGTTTTGTTTAGATTGACTCATTGGGATGGATTCTCTAACGCCATAGCGGGAATAGGAGTGACATAATCTGTGACTTTTCAACCTCTCATACAGCTGGTCGATGGGTTCAGAAATGGAGGCGTATTTTCTAGGTGGCTTGTAGTAAAAATTGGGTCTTGGTTTGGAGTTATCGGTATGATAGACAATGGCTAGTTGGGAATATCTGGGGATGATGGTTAATATGTAGGTGGTGGTGCTTGGTATGTGGGTGGAGGTGTTTGATAAGTAAGTGGAGATTTCGAGCCTTGAGCCACCATCACTACCTCAACGTCTTTCTTCTTTGATATGCACCTGATTGAAATGCCTTATTTGTGGCATGTAATGCCTTAAAATTTGCTACCATCCCGTTTTTGATGCATTCCTCGATTCTTTTGCTAAGTTTGATCATATTAGATAATTTATGATTTTCACTAACCATCAATCATTTATAATACTGCTGATCCGGGGCTCTAACGAAGAACTTGTTCATTTGTTCCTCATCCAAAGATAGTCTAAACTTGGCCGCTTCTGGCCTCAAACGAGTAGCATACTCGCAGAAAGTCTCGATGGGTTTCTTCTTAAGATTCTGGATGTAGAAAACATCTTGTGCATTTGCTGTATTGAACCTAAACCGATCCATGAAATTAGATGTCATACTCACCCAATTGGACCATTTCTTGGGATTCTTGCTGATGTACCAAGATAAAGCATCTCCACTAAGACTCCTCATAAAGAATTTCATCCAGATTTTCTTCTTTTCTGACCCCGACAAGCTTGTCACAATAGGTCCTCAGATGAACCCTTGGATCACTTGTACCGTCAAACATCTTGAAATTGCGAGGTTGTACCCCTCTGGGAGTTCTACATCTGGTTGTATGCATAGGTCTTCATAGTTCAAACCATCTAACCCTTTGCTGCCTTCGACACCCTAGACCCGACTTATCAATTTCTTGAGTTCTTCGGCTATGTTCTTGATGAGCAGGTCCTTTTAAGCTGATTCTTGTGTATATGAAGTTGGTTGGGTAGAGTGAGGTATGGTTTCTACATATATAGGGTTTGTTAATGAGTTACAGGTAATTAGGTGTAATGATTGTCATTGGTTGAGTTTTGAGGTTCGGGAATGGGTTGTGGTGTGTTTCAAGGAGTGTGATAAGTGGGGGTTGGTGGGTACTGAATTGGTTAGTGGTGATGTTATGGCGGAGTTTGTATTGGCATGGTATTGAGATTTTGAGGTGGGGTTGCATATTGATATGGTGCAAGAGGGTTTTGTGGATGTTGGTTTGGTGTGTTTTGGGATGTGGTGGGTTCTTTCTCTTTTGTTGGTTGATGTCGGGGACATTCAGGGTGAGTGACAAGTTGACCAAGTTGTGAACCTATTCAGGATCTCTTTGTAGTTCCAATATCTTTTGCTCCAATATCAAGACTGGATCATTAGGTGCCAGAGTACTCCGGTGGTCTGGAGTTTCTGCGTTCTCAACTTTCTCCTTTTGAATACCACTTAAGTCGTCCATTTTTGCTTTTCCTTTGCCTTTTGTAATGCTTGGAGGAGAAAGAGGTGGAGGGCCTCTAGATCTGGGGTGATATGCTGATGATACCAGTATGAGCAAACCAACCTTAGGGGATGGGAATAAATAATGAAAGGAAAACAAAAAGGTAAACAAGTCAGTATGGGTTCTGAAATGTTTGCAGTATTTAAACACATATTGCGAAAATATAAATTTATATCCTAATGTGGGAGCCTCGTTGTGCCCGAGGTAGGCCTAGAGACAAAAAGATTTGGAGAACTTTAGATGCCAATAAATGCCTCATTTCATAATATGTAAACAGACGAATCCCAAAACAACACCAAGATAATAGAAAAGTAAGTCACTAAAGGCGCTTGGCCTTATTACATTTAGGAAAGCAAACAAATCTAGTTTACTTGGTCTCAGAAGGACCCTCCCCAGATTCGATCTTCTTGATTCCATCATATTGGTTCCCCAGCTTGCGCAGACCCATAGTAGGTAGGCTCTGGCCAAATGTCCTCCTTCACTTCCTTCAGTATTCTGGCAATCCTCAATCCTTTTTATGATTTTTTCCTCCAGCTCTATTAATGAGTGTTCCAAATATTCCAACCATATGTTGAAAGTGACAGCCATTTCTTTCCATTTATCGATCAACCTCATATTTCTCTCGTGTATTTCACGGTGCTCATTCTCAGAGTTGTGGACCCTCTTGCGCAGTCTGTTGTATTTGACTTGAGCTTAAGCTTCTTCGTCTATGATCATATTCCCTCGACCGGCTCTTGGCCTCACCATTCCCTTTAGATTGTCCTCTAACCATGCTGGGTAGAGAGGTTCACACCATGCATGATACATGTTTGGCTTAATGGTGTTTTTTTCCACAATGATCTTGCAGTGCCAAATGTGCTGAGCTTGGCACTTTTAAGGGACGTCGTCGTCCTAAAAGTCTGCACTAAAAGGGCTCATCTTGGCAATTATAGGTACAATCTGAGTCTAGCTTGACGACCTTATAACTCGGATAGGGACATAGGTTATATCCCTCTCAACCCAATCAGCACCAAGTAGGAGCGTACTTGGATATGATGACGAATTCGACTGTTGGGAATCATTCAAACATCCATTGCACTTGTTCCTCAGTCAGATTGTCAAACCTCTACCCATTATTTTGCACTTTCTGGTTGAGAAAACTTGTAAGGAATGTAAGTCATCCGCTTGGGGTGTTGGAAGGCAAAATGGCCGTTCCAAGGCATTTGCAAAAATTCTATGCGATACTGGCCCCTTTGAAGATGTTATAATAACCACTACAGCAGTATGTTACAACCCACGAAATGTTTGATCCCTCTTTGACAATGTTTCAAAGCCTTGTAGATGTCGGCTACGATAATGGGGACTATAGTGTATGTTTGTCCATTGGTCACTTCCATCAAAGTATTGGCAACCATGGCCAATCTAGTATGGATTCTTTCCCTTTTCATTGGAAATACTATCAGGCCCAAAAATAATATAATGAACACGAACACTCTGTGGTTGTGTGTCCTAGAGAACTGATAGAAAGCGCGTCATGGAAGGCGGTAGGACTTTCTATGTCTATATCTCTCACACAGGTATTGGAAGGGTATGTAGAATTTCTTCAAACATTCCAAGTCAAAATTTTTCTTCTTCCCCATCATCTTTAGGAACCTTTTACCAATACGGTTTTCCGGTACCAACAACCCAGGGCTATCCCAAGACAATCTCGCAAGTCCCCCAATTTATTGTAGGAGCGGTGTCATTTGCATATGTCCGAAATGGAAAACATCCCTTTCATGGTCCCAGAACAAAGTGCCAGCCTCGATCAACCTATTGTTTGGCTGAATGCGTAGTAAAGAGGGTAAATTGCCAAGTGCTTTCTTACGTGTTTCTTGTCACTTGAGGAAAGGTCCTCCTACCAATGTAGTAGCAATGGTGGAATGTTGCTGAATATGCCGAATCAGGGGACTTCATGTCTCATTTTCTGCAAAACAAAAAGGTTAGGACCTTCTCCCAGACCAAACTCGACTATTTGTACATTCATGATTAGCATATTGGCATTAGTTCTCCAAATTAATGCACAGAACGTGATTGTAACCGTTGGGACTATGAAAAATCGAGTGGACTTTTGGATAAGGCTCATCGTAAAGGATTATTATGTGGACAACATATTCATCCGACTATGTTTGACCATGATGCATGCACTATTACAAGCAGAGTAAGGTTACTATAGAGGTCTAAGCAGCTACCCTCAAGTAGACAACTTGAGGGGGAAAGGCACGGAATAGTCGACTGCACTGCTGATCAACTAGTTTTACTACAAATAAGCCTATTCAAAATTGAGGGTAATAAATTGGAAGAGCGCAACCACTCATCAAGCATTTCTATAGGATTTAATACGTACGAGTGGAATATGATGTGGAACATGATTTATGTAATAATAAATATCGTGTTGTTAAGTATTTGCACGTAGGAATAATAATAAATGCAGTATTTAAATAATTGAATGATAGTTACGGGAAAAAAAAACAAAAGAGACAAGTCAGTTTCAGAAAATGAAAGAAGTCATAAAGAAGTAGTTGAATCCAAATAAAAGGGAAAGGGTATACGGGATAAGTCATGCTTAGACTACTTCAAAAAAATAAGTTTGTTATGGAAAGAGTCTAAAGTATCCCCAACAGAGTTGTCATGTTGTCGCGTCCCTTTTTTTCTCGCGGAGTCCGGGTTTCCTTTTGGGATTTGGGTATTTGAAGAGTCGCCAACTAACAGTCGCCAACTAACGGATTATAAATAACTCGTGTAACTAGTTTGCATCACTAGAGATTAGGGTAAGGGCTCGAAATAACCTTGAGGGGAAGGTGTTAGGCACCCCTCACGGTCCACAACAGTGGGTCCCGTCTGTACCTAAACTATGTGAATTAGTCATTTTGAAAAATAAATAGTTTCAACACATATTTGGAAATAAAGGCATGTTTTCACATTATAAACACATGTATGATTCATGTAATGGTAGCGAGAGAGAGGTTTGAACAACTTGCATATATATATATATATGTAAATAAAAGAAAATTCATTTAAACATATAGGAATTGGGAAACAGGTGTTCTAGGTTGGTTAGTCTACAGGATCATACCCATGCAATGCACGGTAATCACTCCTCAATGAGGGTATACACATCACATTCGCGCAGTCATCATATCCCTACTACCCGATTCCCTCCCCTTGGTCATGGCCTAAAGCATTCTAGCAACCTTGAAAGGTATCTAGTGCGTGCAGTACCCGTCATTAGGACCTCTAATTTAGGTAGTTCTAGACCATCCTAAGGTATATAAAGGAGAAATATCTAGGCGACAACCAAGAAAATTAGGACTAAACTAAAGAGAGAAGAATTAAAGGCTCAAGTTTAACCTCCATAAACATAGCAAGTAAGTGCATGTCTTAAACACAGTTTCAGGTATTTAAAAGAAGCCGTAGAATAGGATATCTCGTTGAGCATAGAATATGTAGTATTGAGCCAGGACCAAAGTGTCAAAGAACTATTCAGTTTGCCTACTGATTTTAGACCTATTGAATATGAGCAGTCACAAATAACAGAGTGCAGTTTTATAGTTTATAGAATTTTAGTCATTCTACAGGCTTGCCTAGGCATATACTAGTGATGCTCTGTGAGCATGGTATCTAATCATTGATTATGAATGCAGTAAGATAGCAAACAATCATTAAAAGGCCGGTTTGGGACCTATAAGCATGCTTTCTAGTAATATTGATTAACACATCGTTGAAGAAACAAGTAGGTTAGTTAATTCAACTAATTCAGAACCTACAAGTGTGAGTTAAAGTTAAACTGATTTTAGATCTAACCAAAACTGATTTTAGACCCTATATGCATGATTTTTATAATTAAACTTGATTTTAGATCCTATAGACATAATTTTTAATTATGTAAAGTAAAGGAAGCAGGATTTATTTGAACCAAAGCAAAATCCTATAGCCATATTATCTAACAAAACACATTTGAACCCTATAGGTATGTTATCTAATAAATAAATTTGAAGCAAATGAACCCTATCGGCATGTTATCTATCAAATCACATTCGAATCGAAATGAACCCTATAGGCATGTTATCTACCCAACTTTACCCACAATATATAACTACCCTCCCTTTTCACTAGTCACCCCAATATTTGTTAATAATGAATTATTACATAACATGAATTGAATAAATTACATAAATATAAATAGACATTAAGCTATAGGGATCGTGAAGTAGGCCCAAAGAAATTTTCAAGCCTTCAGTAGTCTCAGATGCCTAAAGTTCCATAGCTTATTTCATGTCTAGATGTGTCAAAGTTCCCTAAGGACCCCAAGGATTCCGAGCAGTGCTCACACCTAGACCTTTCTCAAATAAGAACTGATTTACGTGCAGTGTGGAAGTGCCAGCCTTGATATGCCATAGTTTAGAGAGACCTCAAACGTCTGTAAGTAGTACACACACCAGAGGGGCAGGAGTTAGTAATCTAAGAGTAAGTGAGAGTGCATAATGATTTGAAAGAGTTTGGTAAACAGTATGAAGAAAGGTCTTTGGAGTGAAAAGAGTTTTTGAAAAATAGTACTGTTTGGTGATAAAACAATTTAAGGAAAGTATAAAAAAACAATTTGCACTCAGAACACAACCCACAGACTAACAACATTGAAAAATAATTTCCACATAAGGAAAGAGGGGTTGGGAACACATAGAATACACCTTAATGGTGAACATAAACAGCATGATGCATAGATTTCTCAAAGAGGGTTCTTCAGAACTAATAGGTTGGTTAGAATGCAGGTCATTGAAACATGAAGTAAAGATCACTGTAGAAACATGTTGAGTACATATAAACAACATATTTAAATCACTCTAGAGTGATTAGGTAACTCAGCAGGAGTAAGGAAGAATAGGCAATGACTTAAATAAACATGCTAGGCAAGTATTAACACATGTAAGACACGTTAGACAAGATAGTGAACAGACAAGTAAAGTGGAGACATGCTAATTACATATTTTAATGAGGCAGTATTTGCCATGCTAGGTAAGCAATAAACAGAAGCAGAAATGAAGTCAAGATTGATGAACTAAAGCAGTAAATAAACACATAGGTTTGGATTCTAAAATTTAATAAGAAGCATACCAGTTAGAGAAAGAAAACACAAGATGTATGATAGATATTGCACAATTTCCAGCCTTTGCTTGCAGCCGACTAGAATAACAAAGATCACAAGTAGCAGAGAGCAGAAAGAGCTTATTTAGAGTGTAAAAGTAGTGGTGTTATGAACTAATGTCCATGTTAGAAGTGAAAATTGTTTACAGCGTAAATGGTAATAATAATTGAATTTGTTGATGGGACTCTCAGAATATGTGAGCTATTTGTATGCTAGTTGTTAAGAATTTGATTCTAGATATGTGAGGCTTAGAGAAAAAATAAAGCTAAGGAGAAAGCTATAATCAAACTGATAGGCTAGTTATTTGGGGCCTCAAGCTTGTCAATTTGGGGGCCTCGAGGTCGATTGCGGGGCTCGATTACGAGCTATCGAGGGTGATCGGGGTAGGGCTAATAGTTACGAGATAATTAAGAGAGGCTCTTTATGGAAATGATAAACAATAAATGAAGAACAAATATAAAGATAATAAATGAGAGCAATAATATCGAGAAGGTAGAGCAAAGAGAACGTTCTTGTATATTTTGTGTGGAGTAGTTGGAGCAACAGACATTTACAAAGTGATAAGGATCCCCTTTATATAGTAATGGAATCCCATCATAGTACAACAAGCATTAACTACAAAGATAAGGGGGATAGGACAACTAAATAACACTAGGCTCTTCCAATACTAGCTGCATGCCTAGGGAACTCCCCGTTCGTATCATGACCGCGGCAAACATTATCCCCAGGTCCAGCATTCACAAACCTCGAGAGAGGAAACTCGGCCATATCTTTGTATCCTCAAAGCTTCGAGATGATCTTTTGAAATGCCTTAATGACCAAAAATTGGACCTTTCGATTTTTCTGTATACATACAATCTCCGCGTTTCCTAGAACAAAGTGATGGGAAACGAATTTGATCCCCAACTCTTTGAGCTTCTTTCAATGACTCATACTCATGATGCAACCTACGACGTAACCCTTCATAATAACTGAAAAAATCCCGTAGACCTCTCCTTTCGGTGTCATTCAATGCACCATCGATTCCCATTCTCAAAAGCAACAGTACAACCGTCGATTTAGTTTTCGATAATGCACTGATTGCGGCTACCGATATGTCTCTTAAAGGAATTGATGGCAACATTATCTCCCCCTATAATGGGGCCCTTCCGGTGCTATCTCCTTACCCAAGTGCCTTTAAACATACATACTTCTCTTCTTACTATTTTGCTCCGTTGTTAACCACCATATTTGGGGTTTACGGACTTAATGTTGCATGAAAACATTTTCATCAACTGTGTGTTGGCCTTCTGCATGAGCTTCCCCTTGCCGAGCGAGATAATAATGTCTTGTCACTGTTGTTGTTGTTTCTACGACTATTACTACTGTCGTTATTGGATCGAGATAATGATATAGGGGCGATCGAATTCTTTCGATGTAGAAGGACGTTTTGACTCTACACCGCTATGTGGGAGAGTATTCGAACTATACACTGATGCTCACTCTCCTACCCTGGCCTGGTGTGGCACTTCATTCCTTAGGTTTTTTCCCAAGGGATAAAATTGCACAACCGGTCGCTGAACTTGTACGACATGATGTCCCGGAATGTGGACTCACAACGTCGGTGCAATTAGGATTAGTGCCCACCAAATCTTTAGCCTTTGGCTTTGGTGGGCTATGTCTTTTTTTTCTGCCTCTTCTGCATTTTCCCCCTTTCCTCTTTTTCATCTTCTCCCTCAAAAATATTATTTCATGGGATCTAGCTAGAAACCTAGAGGAGGTGGCGGTCGAAGGTATCACCATCGGGGATGCATGTTCGAGGAGGTAGTCCTTGAAGATGCTGCTACCGGAGATGAACCTTCGAGAGTAGACTAGGATCTTAGGCTTTTACTATGGGTGTACCCTTTTTCATCCTTGTTTCTATGTAAGGACCCCTTGTGAGATTTTGTAATCATATATAAGGAGATGGATAATTTATTGAAGGATACTATGGATGCCCAAGCCAATTTGAAGAGAGCCCTCGATCGTGAAGAGAAGATCAAAGAATATGCCCGTTGCAGATCCCGGAGAAGAGTTCTTGAGGAGATCAGTGCCAAGGGTTTTGTTCTCCTAGAAGAGTTGGCGAGTGAGGGCGGACGAGTGTGGTGCTCAGTTACTTCTATCCGACATTGAGGAGAGTGAAGATAAGGCTGATAGGTTGTAGCCCTCAGGGGGCATGGCATAGATTTTTCCATTTTTTGTGCAATATCTTTGAAGAGTTTTTGTGGATAGAGAATGCACTTTTTCCCGCATGTAAATGAAAGAAAACCTGAGGCTTTATTTCTTCCGTACCCCTTTTTGCTTCGCTTCTGACCAGGTGGGCTGGTATTGGAGATGGTGAGAATCCTTAGATTTGTGATATGGCCCAGGGGCTCATAAGACATGCTCGGGGTCTCTTATGCGTTCGATCAATGTGACCTTTAGTGCAAGATGGCGTTAGATATCTTATGTTTTTACTCAACTATTTTGGGTTTAGTCTCTAAGTCGGGCTTCAACCCGAGCTTATTCAACCCTCAAGCTTTTATGTTTGTACGGGCAGGTGACAACGACTCTTGTGCCTTGGGTCGAAGCGACCTTTTTTATGCACGGCCCTGAGGCTCATTAAGCTGTCAAAAATGGCTCTTACGCTTTGTCCTTTGGCATGTATAGTTAACAATTTTGGGTCCGGTCTCCAAATCGGGTTATGACTCGAGATCATTTTGACCCTCAAGCTTTCAAATTTTATGCTGGCGACAGAGGCTCTTACGCTTTTGGTCGTTCCAACCTTTTAGTATGTACGGCCCTGAGGCTCATTAGGCTTATGACAATGGCTCTTACGCTTTGCCCTTCGAAATATCTAGGCTTTGTTTTCCTCTCGCTAATGACTTTTGCAACGATTTTGCCAGACCTATCGTCGGTTCGTGAAGAACTCGATTTCAAGTCATTAGAGGAGATGTTTCGAGCACCTCAGAAGGTTTGGCTTGTAGGTTGAGTATCTCGAAGCCTTGTGATTTGGAGCTAAATGGTCGAAGCTCTTTTTCCTGTCGAGGTTAGCATGTTTAACCAGTTATTTTTGAACTAGATTCAATTTAATGGCCTATGATTTTGTAGCGACGGTCAGACATCCCCGAGTCGTATTAATTTGGCTTGTACAGTCGTATGATCGTAGTTATTTGTGTTTGGCTGTAGCCATTTTTTATCCTGAGTGTAGTAGTTTGGGCATCTATATCAAGGGTATGCCTTTTTAGGGGTCTTACAAATTCGATATATAGCCTAAAATTTGGGATTGAGTTTATGCCTACAGTAAGGTCTTACAAAATTTTCATGCCTTTTGAGGTTTTACAATTTCGTTGATAGTTGGTACAAGTATGATTCATGCCTAGCTTGAGGGCTTACAGTTTTTCTTGTTGCCTTGAATAGGTCTTACTAGATCGAGTCAGCCCGCTTGGCGTCTTATGGCCTCGATTTTAAATGAATGGCGATTGTTTTTGAATCATCAAGTTTGCTTTGGCTCGGGAGCCGCTACTCGTGATCTCAGAATTTCCTCATTGAGAACTTATGATTTTGGAGATTTCGACCCTAAGGTCATGCTCTTTCCAAGTTTGTGATGCCAGTCTATGAGTATTCGGGACATTTTTCCTTTTTGGAGATATTTCACGTTTTCCGTTCTACCTCGTTGAGGGCTTAGGAATATGGAGTTCTAACCCTGAGGTCATACGGGTGCCGAGTTAGTGACGCTAGTCTCCGAGTATTTTGGGGTGCTCTCGGTGGAGGGATATTTGCTGTGAAAATGTTGAGTTTCCTTTGGGGTACGATATGCTTTGGCAAAAGATATTCTTTGGTTGCTTGGTAGAAGTACATGCTATTTTGCTATCATTAGTCTGACTTAGGTGGACGCGATTCATTTGACCGTTTGACCCAGGGGATTCTCTCCAGTGTTCGGGGTTGATTCCAAAAGAAGCCTTGTGCACTTGTTCGATCCTCCTTAGGTAGCGTGTGGGCATCGCCTTTAAGTCCTCTAAGATCTTCGGGTTGGGTTAGCACTTTCGACTGCCCCGATCAGGCGCCTACATATGGGTTAGTGTAAAATAATGAAAAAGGGAGGTGGTCTTTCTTTATCGTGGGATACGCCGACAATGTTCCGAGGTTTGACATGTCTCTATTATTAGGAGCGAGGACTTAGTATGGTACTCTGCCGTGTTTAATTGGGCTTAGCAGAAGACGTAGTTTGACTATCCTTTCGCTCTTTCGAGAGTGGAGATATTGGTGCCAATTCTATGTAACGTATTGCGAACACTTCCATTGCCGTGTGTTGTTTCCTGTAGATGGTTTTAACCCCATCCACTATTGGAAATTTCATCATCTGGCAGAGGGTGGATGGTACCGCTCCCATGCAGTGTATCCTGGGTAGCCCGTATAAGGCGTTGTATTTCACATCTCCTTCGATGATATGGAATTTGAATTTATGGGTTGCGTCGGCCACACTGACTGGGAGAGTGATATTTTTTTTCATTGTTTCGATCGCCGTGTCGAATCTGTTAAGGACTCGAGTGGCGGGCATGATTTGGTCTGGAAGTCCATACTGCTCTATTACCCTCGACATGATAGTGTTGGCCGCTACCTGGACCCATGAGCGTATATTTTATTCGAAATTAATTAACGAGGGAAGAGGTTACCAGGGCACCGTTATGAAGTTGGGACGAGGTTTCGGAGTCCTCCTCGCTGAGGGTATCTTTGAGAATGCATCCCCGAGTTTGCTTTTCTCTAGGGATGGATGTTTACCATAAAAATGGTAACGATAATTAAATTTGTAAATGGGATTCTAAAAATATGTGATCTATTCCCTAGCTAGTTGTTAGAGCAGTTGATGCTAATATTATGGAATTTAATGATAGAACGCAAGTTAAAATGAGATAGAAATCGAACCGAAGGGCCTGCTACTCGGGTATAGGTATAGTCGATGAGGGACCTCGGGGTCGACTTCATGGTCGAATTTGAGCTATCGGGGATAGTCTAGGATGGGATAACAGTTGAAGATATATTTAAACAAGGATCTTTATGGCCAATACTAACTTATATGATGAAGAACAAAAATATATAAGCGATGGATATCGAGGCGACCTCGGGCCAGTGAAAGCGAAAAAGTTTAGAAAGAAAAGAGAGAGAGAGAGAAAGAGAGAGAGAGAGAGAGAGAGAGAGAGAGAGAGAGAGAGAGAGAGAGAGAGATAGAGAGAGAGAGAGAGAGAGAAAGAGAGAGAGATAGAGAGAGAGAGAGAGAGAGAGAGAGAGAGAGAGAGATATTATTGCACTTGTGGAGAAATAGAGCAACATTAGTCCTTTACAAAGTGGATTGGATTCCCCTCATACAGGAGAGGGAATATCGTATAGTACAAAGTGTATTAAATGTAAAGAAATAGGGATGGGATGGCTAGGCGTAGTACTAGTGCCTATTGACTCTAGTTGCTTGCCTTGGGGGTTCCCCGTCTTCATAAACTTCATTGGGTCACGGACAGATTCCTTATCCTCGGAGTCTTTGCAGGGTCGCGGACGATCCTCAAGTGAGGGAGCTCGATCATGATCCCACATTTTTGAGATGCTGACATGACTCTCCGAATGTACCTTAATGGCTGGAAATAGATCCCCCTAATTTCACTGCATACAACGGATATTTTTGTCCTTCTCATCACAAGTTCCTGGGAGTGTTGATGCCTCTCTAATATCATGTGGATAATATGTCATGTCTCATTTGCTTCGTTCTTCTTGGCCGTGCGTATTTATGAAGTTCACATACTAATTTGTGATTCCTCTGGGAAGGATCCGACTGAATAGGCCTGGGCCATTTGGCATCTTTGATTTTGTTCATGGCAATTATGATGTTCAATGCGTCAACGCTGAAATTTTATTCTGATAGGTGAGGTGCCTCTGTTGGATCCAACTCTGCGAATGAGTCCTTCTGGGTCATATTCTCGTCTTGATCTCCGCTCATTGCGAGGTAGGTCGTGCCTTGGGGTGTTCCTCTTATCTTTGATGTATGGCTAATATAGTTCTTTGTTCGGTTTTGACTCCTTCGCCAGGAGTCTGCTCAGATGTACTGAGCCCGAGGGGGCTCCCAATTGGTCATCCTCGACCCTGCTCTTTGACTGATACCGGTTGTGGACGTCCGACCTGGTTATGGCGGGATGCTCGATCAGATTCTCTTTAAACAGCCTTAAGGCCAATAAACTTCGTTCATTCAGGCCTTGAGCAAAGTCCTGCACCGCCCTATCGTAAGAGACCGGGGGTAGTTTTATTCGTCCATTTGGAAGCAAGATACAAATTCTCGCAGCATTTCATTCATCCTCTGCCTAATCTTGAATATGTCGGACTTCCTTATTGCTACTTTAGTGGCACCAGGGTGTGCCTTTATGAAAGAGTCTGCTAACATGGAAAATGTGTCTTTGGATTTGTTAGCTATGTTGTGATACCATATCATGGCCCCCTTCGAGAGTGTTTCTCTGAACATCTTTAGTAAGACAGACTCGATCTCATCGTTCTTTATATTGTTGCCCATTACCGCGCAAGTGTAGGCAGTAACGAGGCCATTGGGGTTTGAGGTCCAGTTGTACTTTTGGAGTTTCAGTATTTTGAATTTCTTTGGAATGGATTTCGGGACTGCTTCTTCGGAGAACGACCGTTGTATGAACATTTTCAAATCTATACCTTTCAGGATCTGGGGTGCGCACGGGATTTGGTCGACCATGGAATTATAGGTTCTGACCTTCTTGTCGTTGGCTGCTATCATTTTTTTGCCTAACTCGATCCTTTTAGTGAGGTCCTTGGGCATTTTGACTATGGCAGGATCGGTTACCGATCCGTTGTTGTTTGATCTCTCTGGTACCTGTTCAGCCAGGGGAGTAGCTACCGGCGCTACTGTGCTGGGAGTCTTCAGGTGGCTATGCAGCTGAGCGATAGCCAGTTGTTGTCAACATTTCAAAAATAACTTGAAGGCTAACTTCTCATTCTTCCCGAGCTGGGCTTTTTTAGGCTTCCTATTGGTCGTCATGTTTTATGCTCTTGTCAGTGTGTGAGGTTTCTTCGACCTGTTATGCGTCTTGCAAACCCGCGTCCACTGGAATCGGTCCATATGCATTATCGGGGATCTATGGTGGCGCGCAAACAATTGGAACAGCCACGTCATTTTCTCCATGTTTTTCAATGTTATCGTTCTCAACTCTGTTCACTGAGCCAGACATTTTTACCTAATATCGAAGATCTTAGTCAAGAAAATAATCACAACCATTTTTTGCCCCACATTGGGCGCCAAACTATTTATTGTTAAAATGGTAATGACAATAACATTTGTTGATGGGACTCTCAAAATACGCGATCTATTTTATGCTAGTTGTTAAAAAGTTGATGCTAGATGTATGAATTTAAAAGATTAAATGTGAGCTAAAATGGAGCTATAATCGAACCGGGTGTTTAGCTATACGAGCCTCGGATTGGCCGACGAGGGGCCTCGAGGTGATGCCTAGGATCGGGTTTGAGCTATCGGGGATAATCGGGAAAGGGTTAACAGTTAGGATATAATTATTAGAGGCTCTTTATGGCCAATGACAAGCGATAAATGAAGAACAATTATGACAATAGTAAAACATAGCACGGAGAATATGTTAGAGAGAAAAGGGAGAGAGAATTATTATTTCGTTTAGAATAGTTGGAGCAACATCAGGTTGCCTTTACAAAATGATAGGTATCCCTCTTATATAGGAGGGGAATCCCAACATAGTACAAAATACATTAATTATAAAGGTAGAGGGATGGGACAACTAGATGTGATACCCTGATATAGGTTTTGGGTTGGCCGGCTCTGTCAGATTTAGCCGCATGCCCTAGGGAACTCCCCATTCTTTCCCTAGCCTCGATCGGTATTCTTTTTAGGCCGGGTTTTGATGAGCTTCGAGGGAGGGAACTCGATCGCAGCTTCGCGTGCTCGAGGCCTCGAGATGTTCTTCCAAAATGAACTACAAGTGTCATACCTCCTTTTTCCCTACTTAGCTTTACTATACCCTGGGGAAGGGTACAATAAACAAGGATTTTTTCCAATTAAAGGACAATCGAAACGGGATTCATTTTATTTAAGATTCAGAGTCGACACTTGGGAGATTTATGGTGTCCTAAGTCACCGGTTTGAATCCCGAATCGAGGAAAGGGTTTGACTCTGTTTAACAGTCGCGAACCAGAAATCCGGGTAAGGAATTCTGTTAACCCGGGAGAAGGTGTTAGGCATTTCCGAGTTCCGTGGTTCTAGCACGGTCACTCAACTGCTATATTTGGCTAAAATATCTGATTTTAATACATGTTAAACCTATAGTGCAATTCTAAAGTCATTTACTGCTTTTGACAACTATTATTTTATTTAAGAAAGTGAACGTCGTTTAAGAATATATTTTCGGATCACGTCACATGAAATGCACCTGGATCCTTGATACATTCTTATTCAATGTTTTCGGATTTGGATTTGGGTCGCATGAAATGCACACCCGTATTAGGAATGTAATTTTATTAAAGCGTGCCTAAAGCAACTAACGTGTTGTTATCTTTTTGGGAAGGCCATGAAATTTGCTAAAGGCATATCCCGAATTCTAAATATTTTAAATTAAGTATATAATGAGGGCCCCGCAATTTGTATATTTTGTATGGTGAGGCTCGTCTCATTTTTATTTTAAAGGGCAAGCCTAAGAACGACTATATTTTTCTATTTTTTATTTTTGTTTCTAAAAAGAAAAGAAAAGGTCCTTATTAATTACATTAGAACTCGAGCTTCAAGTTCAAGTCCGGGTCCAAACAAAAGGGAGCGCCTTTTAGCTTGAACCCGCTACACAACTCAAAACCCGATTTCATATTTAAATTGATAACATGAACCTTAAAGCATCATTTAGGCCCAAAGTGAATGAGATACAGGCCCATACGGTTGTGCCTTGAACACACATTAATTTATTTCGCCATGCACCCAGGGAAAATTATAGTGGTCGAATCCCCATGGGCACATAAAGCCCAGTTCTCACGGCTTCCTAGTTATTGTATAAAATGTCTTATTTTCTGGTGCTGATTTCAAACAATTTATACAAGCTAAACCAAATCGTGAATAGACTTAACTAATACATAACTAAATTGGCCTAATGGAATAGACATCCAAAGTAGGAACTCTTTATAATTGAGCAGGAACTCCACTGATTAATAATAAGTCTCAAAGTAGTCCAATTAACTAAAAGAAACAATCCACTGATTAATGATAATTCCATTATACATTAAACAGGAGGCACTTAAGCTCCTTTCGTAAAGCTAATTGGATTGCACTTTGGTTTTTAGCTAGTAGAAATTTAACTCTATTACATTAACACTACCAAATTTTAAAAAAAAATCAGATCTATATTCCTATAATACAATTCATACAACTCAATACAACAAGTAATCTATCACAAATAAAATTTATCTAAAGTATAGTAGAGATCAACAAGAAAATAGAATTGTAGCAGGAACATAGATCCAATTCATTTCATTCTTCCACCTTAAAATTACATCAACTTGAGATTTAATAGTGTACCTGGAGGAATGAAATAGAAGAAGAAAGGGATCAGCAACAGTGATTAATTGCAGCAACAGATCAGCAGTCATATACTAGCAGAGAATCAAACAACTAACCCAATGGTGAATTCAGCAACATAGGAGAAACTTAAGACAAATTGAACCAGGAGCTCAAACACAAACAGCTCAATGAGCTTGAAATTGAACCAATATTTTTGAAGAAAAAGTCACACAACCACACTGATTTAGGAAGCATCAATCGAGCTTAAAATTGAAACCATAAAGCTTAGTAAAATTTCAGCAATTCAAATCCTGAACTAAGAGGATCAATTAACAGCTGCACTTGAAATCAAAATTACAAATGCTAATGAGAAAGTGTTATTTTTTTTATTTTTCTATTGGACTTATATTGTTTTTGGTTTTTCTATATGAAGTAAGCTAAAACCTAAGAAATTCTGATCTAAATTTTAAATTTTAGATCTGCAGAAGTTGAGAAGATTTTTTGAGGGGAATATTGGGGCTCAAAACCTGTATTTCAAGGTATAGGAATGCCCTTTTATAGGCACAAAGAGGAACAACATTAGATTTCTTATACACAATAGTCCTTTATTTTGTTTCTTTTTAACCCTCACTTTTATACTTATGCCTCAAGTCACTACTTTCTAAATTTGAAAGTGACATTAAGGTCCTATTCTAGAGTGTTCCAACAAGAATTAATCAACTAAACTACACATACCCATACCAATTGCAGGCACCTGAATTAATCACCACTACTTTATTCAAAACAACTACATTAGCTTACCCCAACTTAACCCCAAAACATTCAGAATCGAAATCAAAATCACAGAATTAAACTAGCAACATCAAAGCCAAACTAGCCCGAAATTATGCAAAACTAAAAAGTGAAAATATACTGACTGAAAATAAACACAGAATAATGGATAATCGAATCCCAAACTCAAACTGAACCTATCCAAGATGACCTAAACTTTAGCAAGTAACTGTTACGGCCTATGATAATCGATCAAACACAAATAAAGATGACAACCAATATTGAACCTAGATTAACTAACACAAGCTAGTTTAAACCAAAAAAGTACTGAAAATCTGAAAACTCACCGGCCTCTTCAAACTCAGAATTCAAACCCTTCTCCCATGATGTTTGAGAGCCAATAACATCAAATTCCTCCTAAGAAAGGCCCAAGGGACGTCTGGGATCAACTTGAAGCGAATTGGTGTAACTAGGGTTTCGGTCGTAAAACTTGAAAGCAATATTTGAGCCGTTCCGGCCATATTCGAGCCAAGCGGCTATGGGATTTATGTAGAGGAGGCTAAAGCGGTTCTATGATGTAAAGTTGGGGCCATTTGGCATAACATGCATCGTCGCCGGAAAATCTTCTGATGAAGATTCGAGGATTTCCAGTGAGGTTCGAGGAAAACCAAAAGCGGGAAGGGGAATAAAATGAACTGGGGAATTCGTGATGTGAATCTGAGACGGGTTGGTGTGAGTAGCGTTTCCAGCCGATGAAAGCTCCGTCGAGGTTCAGGGAAATACGAGGAAGAAGCCTCTGGTTTTTTCTTGTTTAATTAATTAACACGACCCCTTTAATATTTAATCGTGAGTATTTGCGGACCATTGGATTGGGTTACTAGACGGACAGGATTAAAAACAAGAACGACGTCGTTTGGGCTCATTTGGAAGCTGGACCGAACTTTGTGGAGATTGGGCCTGGGCGGAAGGTTTTATATTTGGGCCAACAAATTCTAATTAGAATGAGCCCAAACGATCAG